>JAJOOR010031253.1:0-23729 GCA_036250505.1 Solanum acaule | reverse complement strand
TGCTAAGCTCCATACTCCTTTTTTAAACATCTTTAAGCCTTTATTTAACATTACTTCATAAAATAGTCTTTACGGACTTAATCCCTCATATCATATAGCTCAAAGGTTTCTAAGATGAGAATGACCTTTCATCATAGAACCTACATTATGTGAGAATGTCCTTTCACATAGTCATTCCATATTCATAACATAGTCTAGTTTAGAGTACAATTGAGGAAACCTTTCAAGAGACTCACTTTCACTATATTATCATAAACCTTATTCATTCATTCATGTGTGTGTACATATGTGAGAAAGCCTTTCACATAAACACCTTCATAGCACACATATTCATACCTTGCTAATCATACACTTTGCATGCATAATAAGATGTGAGGGTGCTTATAAGAATTAACCTTTCAATAGACACCATAACACATCATATTCATAGTTATACATGTAGAGTGTGTGTGTACATATTGTTCCTCATAGTGACATAATAGCAACAACATTGATATTGAGTGCTCTTCCCTTCAAGGGATCACAACACATTCACAATGTTCCCAAATCATGAGCAATTTCACATGTAAAGCCTTTAGGGATTCTAGACCACACACCCACACTTCTTCATAGGAGACAAGGACACATTCGACATTGAATAGGTACTCCTAACATGTTTAAGATCACACATTCATATACAGGTCATATAGGTAGGGGTCATTCCACAATGGTACTTAACATAATTAATCATGTTGACCACATGTTATCCCTAACATTATCATTCACATAATAATCCTCATCAATAACACACTTTAAACGTCATGCTAGCATTGAGGATTTCATACATAACCTTCATAGCACAACTTCATAAACATATGCATCATAATCATCAATTCACTTCACATCTATTGCCTTCAAGGCCATGATCTCAACATGCATAGATAGACGAGAATTAAACACCGCCACCATTAGTGGACCAAACTACACAACATCAATTCTCATACTTTAGACTAGAAATTAGGTCAACTTACCAATTCTCCAAGCTATGATCACCATGGATCAATCCTGAACAATTCATAATCAATTGTCATGGATAGCAATAGGAATCAACAATGTAATTCAATAACATAAACATACTCTAAGTACAATTCTACAGACAAAGGGGTCAACCCATAATTTTGCCCATAAGGCCATAATTCTCAACTCATCAATTTACCAACAATCCAACATTAATAAGTATAAATAATCATAGGAAATATCAATACAATCTAATCTAAACATAATTTCACCAATAGAAATCATATTCACAAAGACCCATATAATAGGACAATTTTTGAGAATTTGGGGATCTTGGGTTCTTCAAGAATTCCTTTGAAAATTATCTTAACAACCTAAATTCCACATCAATTCATCAATAGAATGATTTAGAATATCGTTTGACAAAGGACCCATTTTTAGATTGAAAATTGGGAATTTTGGTCTTTGAATCTCTTTTGAAAATCTTTGATAGAACTCCTTGAAAGAGAGGTTATTCAAGAATCAAGAGTTACGATACCTTAATTATTGAAGACCCATGAAATTGAAGAAGAAATCAGTTGAAAACCTATCTTCTAGCTTGAGCTTCATCAAGCTCTTCAATGGAGTTTTTGAGAGAATCAATTTTTGAGAAGGAAGGGTCAATTTGAAGAATGGGGTCTAATTCTAGGTTTTGGGGTTTTAACCAACTTAAAATACCCTAAAATAGGTAGAATAACCATTTATAATATTTCCCCAAAGTACCCAAACTGCCCCTCACTTAGTTGAACCATTTAAACAAGTCAAACTTGAGTTTTATTTTCACAGATTTCGTCGGGGATCAAGTTCGCGACACGGAGGTGTTCCCAGAATTTTCATAAATTAAATTCCGAGACAGTAGAGTCCGCGACATGTCCGCGATGCAGACCAAACGTTTGGCCCTTGGTGGAGCTAGTCCACGACATGGACATGCTCCCTCCAAGCACAACTTCAAGCTGCCTTGGTAGCTTGCTTGACAAAGGTTGGGGTCCTCCACGGGGGACCTTAGGGTGGCCCCGGTGCATCGTATTCAACATTTTGACCCTAAAAACATTTATTAATACACTAGGGTCACCTCCGCTGATTTTAGACTCCAAACAACAAATAAAAACATGAACATACTAGAACACACCAACATGTAAAAGACTAGTTTCCAAACGTCTTGGTCAACCCTTGATGTTTGACTTCCAAACTCTTTAAAGTCGACTAAGAAGGCTATTCTTCATTATTTTAACAATTTATTAATGCATAAAACCCATGTGAGGCTCTACTATATCCTACTTCATTTTGAGGGGTGTTACCGGGTTAGCCATGGGTACATGTAAATTTATCCTATAAACATGTAATTCTAACAATTCAATCATAAACAATCATAATCCACTCAATAGGATCAAAATCCATACGATTAGAAGAAACCCTAACTAGAATTGGGAAATTCTACATCTAAATTGGGGAAATAATAGGGGCTCCTTGGATGAAAGGAATCCATGTATGAAAAACCATCATACCTTGATTACAAAGACCACAATTACTTGAGGATTGGAGACTTGACCTTTATCCTAGATTTAACTCTTTCTTCTTCTTCAAGTTCTAGAGAGAGAAATATTTGAGAGGAAGATCTTGGGTTTTCTTTTGGGGTTTTTGGAAATAATGTCTTGAATGATGAATTTAAAGGGTTAAAATCACTTATATAGGTGTACTAAGCTTGGGTAACACAACCTAGCTTTAATCTAATTAAAACCAGAAAGTCCCATTTTACCCTTCACTAGGTAGTGCATTGCCTCCCTTCATGTGGGATCCACGAGCCGTAGTGCCTATCATGATCCGTGGTCCCTCTCGTTGTCACTAAAAGTCTAAGGTGCCTTCACAACCCCTCCCATGACCCGTCTAAGAATTCACGAGCCGTGAAGTGGCTCGTGTGGAGGAGTCTAACTTGGGGCAGCATTGGGAAGCTACTGCCTCACCACCACGAGTGGTCCCACAATCAATGGTTGCCACCACTAGCTGGGAAGGCTCTCGTGGGAAGGTGGGCAGTGTATAGGGAAGGTTGGAAGCCCTAGCCCTCTCCCTTGTCTCTTACCCTCTTCCTTGGCTTTTTACCCTCACACTTAGCCCTAGTTTAGCCTACTAGATTTCCGGGGTATTACAATATGCTATCTATTTTACAAAGTCGTGGTTACCTATTCATATCGAATAAATCTTTAACTAGCCAATGATCCTACCAGTACATTGTTATTCTGTATTGATATTTCACTTTCTGTTTTCTTTGTCGATGGGGATTTACCATCATGTCTAGTTCAGCCTCGAGCTCTCTCTTATATAATAAGATAAAATATTTTGTTATAATATTATAAAATTAAGAGTTAAAATATATTAAGAATACCTCAGTTTGTAAGTTTCTTATCTAAATAATTATCAAATGTTTATTGAAACACATCTCAACTATCACTTATGTAATTTTACTGTTTGAAATATTATTATCGTTTGAGTAGAAAAATAGGACAAGTTCAAATATAAATCTAAAAAATTAAGATAATTTACATATATTTTAAATTTTTCTCTTAATATTTTACATGAAAAATCTCAAATCATAAAATTTTAAATGCTATACATATTCTTATTTAAAATAACTATATTTTTTTCTTTTTAGGGTTTACCTTTAAATATATTCCTATCCCTATTTCATGTTACATTGGGATTTTCATCATGCACTTGTCATTACTTTGAAGTTCAGTAATTTAACTCAATCAAACTAAGTAAATATTTACTTTTTCAGAAAGTCATGTCGACCAACATGCTAATAACATGTTTTAATTTTATCTTGTCGCTTGTTGCATCATATTTAATGCTTCACTCGTTATTTCAACTATATACTTAACATAAAAAAACACTAAATGTTATTGTTTGATCAACTAAATTTGCATGCATATTTTAATAAGCGGGGTGAGAGGATGATAGAGTATACACATACCTTACCACTACCTAGAAAAGGTAGAGATACTGTTTCCGAATGTTCCTCCTCTAAAGCACATCAAACTCATGAAAGGAAGAACAAAATAATAATGAAAACATAGACATTAGTAAGAAAAACAATGTAAATTGTATAATAAAGAAACAAAAAATAACGACAACAAATCAGTGTTGTAGTTGAAAAAGAATGCACAACATGAGGCAAGATCTACAAAGATACGACTAGTACTACAACATGAACTTACAAAGCTAAACCTAAGCACGGAAAGATAATACTTCACGCCTTTTAAACTTCTACCCCAATAAGTGACTTCCACTCTTTCCTAGCTAAATTCATGTCTTTCCTAATATGAACTTCACCATGTATTATCTAATCAGCTCTCCCTAATACTTCTTCGGTCTACCTCTACTCATTCTGTAGATCCTCCAACTAGAATCTTACACGTCTTCACTAGGGAATCACCGCATCTTCTTTGCACATGTTCGAAAAATCTCAATATCATTTTGCTCATATTTTACACCACAGAGGTAAGTCCTATAATCTCCATAATAAGCTCATTCTTAATCATTTCACAGCTAGTATGCCTAAACATCCATCTCAAAATCCTCATCTCCACAATATGTCACTGTTGTACCTTCCTATCACAGAAAAGCCCAGAACCAAGCCTTCATTTAATTTATGCCGACCCAATGCGATGTGTGACATCATATTTAATGTCTCCACTATCCAGGAGTAGAGCCCCAAGATACATAAAACATATTATCTTCGAAATAGTTTTTGTGGCAAGTCTCAGTTTCACATCTTTATCATCAAACTGAACACTCAATTTGCACTTCAATTTTTTTTTGTTGGTGCTGCTCTACTTGAACTTTTTAGACTCCAGAGTTTGTCTCAAAACCTCTAACTTGCATATGAATATTATATTTTCTAATGCATTGTTCAGTTCATCTCCTAAACATACTAGATGCAAATAACACTTCTCCCGCATACCAAAAGAAAAGGGTACTGACTATACACATGTTACCACATTTACTATGGGACGCCATCATAATTAGAAGCCATTTTTTGCATTTCTATTAGACAAGAGTTGCCTTAAAATATTTTCTTATGAAGTTTTAGATTAGAACAACATTGGATTTTTTGTCTTCTTATTAGTTATAATACATTCAATTTATGTTTCTTAATTTAAGTGGATTTATCAATTAAAATTCACGTAAAATAACCCTAGTATAACCTAGAGTTATATTCGATAAATTTAGTCTTATCCACTGAAAAGACAAAACCATGTTCTAGGCCTATTATGAGATGATAATTGGGAAGGTTGGATCAAATTCAGACGAGTTATGATAAAAATCGGGTCAACAAAAAAACCAACCCAAATTTGAAATGAGTTGGATAGTAAGTTATATAACATGTCAAGATTCAAACCAACCCAATTTTTACTCAGCTTAATTGTTTTACTCGATCTTTTAAAATAATTTGGTACCTAATAGAATTATTATTTTTCTTTATTATGGCTATATTTAATATATCAAATTGAAAAAAAAAATGACAAGATTTCTCATGAGCCAAAAATTTTAATAAATTGAAATGGGTTTGATAAAATGAGTTGAACTCATGAATGGGTGGGTAAATAATCTGCCTAACCTGGAAAGCATTTGGCAGGTTGGGTATAATTTCTCCACCCCTATGCCTATCAACTCATTAATAGAAAAATTGGGAGCACACCAGCAACGACTCAAAACGATCATTTGTAGCATTCTCATAGAATTCAGAAGTGTTTTGTCGTACTAACTACACAAACATGCAGATATGATCATTATGAAAACTGTGAAAAATGTTACTCAAATTTTAAACTATAAATGTATAACTTCCTTTTTACTCATACCTCATCAAATTTTTATTACAACTTCTTTAATACACTCAAATTTATAACTTACACATCAAAGTTTCTTACCATTAACATTACCTGATAACTTTACCTAAGATAGCTCTATAAAAAATTTCTTCTCTTGAGTTTATTGCTTTATAATATATCATTCTTGCATATTTTATTTACTAGAAAATTTTATACTTCTTTAGTTTAAAAAAGAATTAACCAGTTTGATTTGACATGGTGTTTAAAAAAATAAAGAAGACTTTTTCATTTTGTGGTCTTCAATTAATTAAAGATATGTCATATATACAAAAATTTCCTTTAATCGTGTGGCCTTAAACAAGCCACTTATAAAACTAGGATTAAAGTGTTGCCAAAAGGAAAAAAAAAGGTGGTATTTTTAAGCTGCGTAAAAAAAAGTAATTCACTTTTTTTTAAACGCAGGGAGTAATAACGAAACCATGATATTTTTTCCTTCCAATCCACTTTCCAAATACCATAATTTTTTAAAAATATATATGTATGTACAAATGATGTATAAAACAGGATTTAAGGGTGTAGTATTGTTATTCTATATTTTAATTCTTGGATAAGTTATCCCGGAATTAGTATTCCACCCACAAGTAGGGATAGCTTATCCCAGCCATGATCATTAATTCAGGGATAACTTATCCCACACATTGCAACCAAACAATGAATTGAGGGGTACTAAAAAATTATTCAAGAATTATTTTTTCGTTATCCATCAAACGAAACAACCTTTTAATAAACTAATTTAAACAAGCTCTTAACATAGATGTAAACAAATTTAGGTGGATTAAATTAGTGGAGGGATAGTAGACGTGGCAACATGGTCAATAAATGTCAAAAAGATTATTAAATATTCCTTGCAAGTCAAAGGTAAGAGTTAATATGCAATTATCCACAGTAATAACTATTATCAATAACCCACACATGCTAGATCATCTGTTTCTTTTTCCTTCTGGTTATTATCGCCACTATAACTTGTTTCTTCATCAGTTACTTAGCTAAGAAAAAAACACTCATATGCTAACCTAATTCAACACAAGTAAATGTAGAATAAAGATTTCATTAAAATATAACAATAGTAACTTTAGACTGCCACCGCACTGTAACTTCCTCCCCTGTCAATTCCCCATTAGCAAATCATTATGAGTAAATGTAAAATTCAGAAAAACAAAACATGCTCAAAAGATATAATATTGATAATTTACACTTAGACAAGTGAATGTAGAACTAAATTGATCAAAATGTTAATTTTTAGTTAAAGTTCACTAAAATTGTAATAAATATATGTTTGAGGTCATAGTTCATAAAGATAAGTTTCTTTCTCACTTCAAAATAAGACAACAGACATATATCGATGAGTAAATCATCATTTTTGTTCCCCATTACTAGACTAATATTGTTTCTCTTATCTTCCTTTTTATCCTTTTAATTGTTCCCAATTACTTAAAACTAAATTGGGTATTACATTAATTTAACAACATTGAAACTTTTGAATTAAAGGACACTTCCAAGACATGCAAAATCTTCGATCATCAATGAAACCAATTTTCACATGTCCTCTAGTGCCGGTGGATAATTAAGGTTGATCAATTTGCTTACGCTTCCCACTACCCCTAAAATGAATCCAAGAAAAAGCACCGGTGATGGGAAAAGTTGCACCACAACAACTCCCTCCATGAATAAACACCGCCTTCTCCTTACATCACTGATAAGTCCAAGATTTGGACTCATTTAGGGCATTATTTATATAGGTTTAGTTTCTTCAAATGCTTGTTTTGTGCCAATAACTGATGTAAAATCCTTGATTTCAAGGGATATGGATTGAGGAATAATGCAACAACACTAATGTGCAAAAAGGAACAAAGTAAGCTAAAAGAGTGAAGAAAAGGAAGCCTGGTAATCGCCAATTCTACTTGGCGAGTCGCCGAAGGGCTCCTTTACCGCCTAATGTACCAGAGTTCTAAGCTCTAAACGAGAAAATCAAGTCGATGAGAGAAAGGAGCAGACGGCGGATCGCCGAGTGATTCCGCGATGCAGTGTTGGATTGCCCAAATGTTACAAACCTTGAGGATGTTGAAGGCCAAGACAGAAAGGCAATGAAATTTGCTAAAGGGAGCATCGCCGAGTGGATCGGTGAGCCTGACTTAATGCACCGAATGAGTCTTTGCAGTATGTTTTTGGCGACTATAAATACCTTTTTGAACATTTAGTCTTGCTTCTTTTTGTGGATCTTTTATCAGATTCTTATTGAATATTGAGTTCTAAGTTTTCGACAGTGAATTCTGAGTTTTGAGACAAGTTTTTCTTAGCTTTGAAGAATTGAGGTTTTTACTTTCGAGAAATTAGATGTTGGACTTTGAGATTCTTCAATTTGGACCTTTGTAAAGAAGAAATTAATCTGACCTAGTTGATGGAAACACAATTTGGTAACGATTTTTATCTTTTTATGATGTCTAGCTAAATCCCCAATTCTTGGGGTGTGATTATGTGATTATGGTCTGATTTAGATTGTGGGTATTGCTAATTGTTAGTTTAAATGCTGTTTAGAAGTGATTTCAATCATTAATTGTGGTTCAATTCAAGAAATGTAGTTTCAAATGTAGTTCTACCTTTGTGTTTTTGTCTTGCGAGAGAGAGAGGTTTTAAAACCAAGATTATTAATTGATGGTCTGTGGGTTTTGGGTTATCATGGGTTCAGCTCGAGAGAGTGAATCCTAAACCTTTTTCCGCACATTCAGGTCGAGAAAGTTAATGGACTAAAGCGTAGGCTGCTCTTATTTTGCATATTTGTCGATGTTCTAGAGAAATTGACTTGATTCGAGGTGAATTGTTCGAGAGAAAGTTTACCTCCTCTATAGTCTAGCTTATTCACTAATTTACAGCTATTTTCTAACATTTGCAATTACCCATTTTTCTACATTAGCCTATAGTCAAATCACATCCCAAGAACCCATTTCATTATTGTTATTTTCATGTTATTTGTTGTTGATATAGTTGATAATTAAGCCAAAACCCTCTTATTTGACATTCGTGTTACCCCTGATTTGAATTATGTTTTGATTCGTAAATTTCTATTCTTATGGCTAATTGGAACATATTCACACTTGACTCTTGAATATTAAACACGTACCACTCCTTGTGGGATTCAACCCCAACTCATTTAGTTGGGTTATTATACTGACTAATGATCGTTGCCGCTTAGAACTGGATTAAGTGTCTTTGAAACGTTATTAATCAAAATGGTGCCGCTGTCGGTGAGTGGTGTTGGTTAAGATTGTGTAGTTAAGTTGAAATTTGTTATTTTTAGTTATAGTTGAATGTGGTTACTTTTAGTTTTGGTTTGTGTGTTGCTATTTGAAACAGAGGAAATGAGTGTCAACGGGGGAAATGGTAGCCAAGTGGGCCACCAGGATGACATTGGCAACCTCAACGATGTCAATGAGCCGAATGTTAATGACCCTCATCTAATGGATGGAATTGGTTCCATTAGCTTGCCTTTGGCTGTAGGGAACACTCTGTTCCACATTACACGTGCCATGTTGCAACTCTTGCGATTCAACTGGTTGTTTGGTGGGTTGGCTCATGAGGATCCCCATGAGCATATTAGAAACATTTTTTATGTTTGTGGGCCGTTTTCTTTCAAGAACATATCCCAAGAGTCGGTCCAGTTGAGGTTTTTCCCATTTTCTTTAACGGGAGAAACATGTAAGTGGTTGGCTGTGTTTCCAAGAGAATCAATCACTTCGTGGGAAGATCATGTTACCGTATTTCAAGAGTGATTTTTACCTCTTTAGAAAATGATGACACTTCGGGACAACATCCAAAGCTTTAAGCGTTTGGAGGGTGAGCCAATTCATGAGACTTGGCTACGATTCAAGAAGTTGGTGCTGCATTGCCCAACTCATGGTTATCCCGACAACGTTTTCCTGCAAATTTTTTACCGAATCCTTGATTCGGTGAACAAGGGTTTAGCTAACCAACTTTCTCTGGGAGGTTTGATACATAAACCTTACATTATAAAAGCCCAGCTTTTGGATGGTATGGCCACAATTAATCTGGCTTGGTACACCTGCAAAGATCAGGTCTCCCCTCTAACATTTAAATTGACCAAGGAGAAGCTTGAGAAAGACCAAGATAGGGACCACAACATGGAAAAAATCATGACACAACTTGACATTTTGTCCAAAAATGTCGTGGGAGTTGGTGCTAGAAGTGTCAATGTTGTGGTGATTGGGTGTGCAAACCCCGATGAGGCCAAGTTTGAAGTATTGTACAACGAAGAGGTAAATTTCCTAGCAAATCAAGGAGGTGGTTCACGTACAAACTACCTGAGACAGGGTGGTAACCAAGGTTCGAACAGGTATGAAGGTTGGAAAGAATGTGATAAATAGTGGAGGGATCGTAACCCCCATTGGAAAGAAAGAGACGGGGAGAAGAATAAATATGTTCCTCCCCACAAGTGCAAAAAACCCAAGGATTCCGAGGGTGGCTGGTCTGAGGATATGTTGTCTCGTTTTCTCAACAAGGTTGAGCGGTCGAACAATATTTTGAAACAGATGAAAGAAGATGTGTCGACCCTTAGCCAGATGGTTACCTCTCATTTCGTCTCTATCAAGCAGTTGGAGACCTAGATGGGTCATATTTCGTCTCATTTAAACTCGAGACAACAAGGGGGGTTACCTATTGACACTATGGCCAACCCCAAGAATGAAGGTTGAGTGAGGACATGTGTCGTGCCACGATGTTAACAAAGGTGCTGCTTGGGAGGTAACCCAAGTTTTATTTCCTTTCCTTTTTATTTTGAAATAATGGTGTGTTGATTGTGCATGTTAAAGTGTGGAATGTGTTTGGAAAGTGTAGATTAGCAGGCAAAATGTCCAATCGGTGACCTGCCGAAGAGGTTAGCAAGCGCGACTTGGACTACCGTTGGACTCTAGGTATTCTAAGGTTGGAGTCTGTAAACCTCGGCGAGCCTAGGAGTAAATCGGTGTGTCACCGAATAGGTCAGCGATCGTGACTTTGTCCGCCGTTTGGACCCCCACATTAACTGGTGGTCCTGTAAAACTTTACAAGGCAAGTGCCCATTCAGAGTGTCTCCTTGTGGGTCAGCGAACAAAACTAATGTCGCCGATTTGGCGAGAACTGGATGGTTTTAAAGGCCAAAGGTTTAAACTTTCAAACTCTTTCACATTCCCTCACTTTTAATGTCCCAAACTCACACCCACACTATATTTTTCAATATTTTTGCATTATTACCACTTTTTAGTCGTCGATTGTATATTTAGAGTTGCATATCTTTTCCGCCTAGTAGTTCAACTTATTTATTCAGAACTAAAGGTTGGTTTTTCGAACCATGAACTCATATTCAGATATTTTTACTCTTTTGCAATTGTTTTTATCTTAATAATGTGTGTTGGGAATCTATGATATGTAATTGTGTACTTATGTTCCTGTTTTAATTTGAATATCATGCCTAAAATGCCATATTGTTGATTTCCTGAAATTTAGTACTTAAAATCGATCAAACTCTTGTTGGGTTGTGTTTTGTTGTTATTGGGTCTAGTTCGGTGAAGTCTGAGTAGCACACATTTGTGCCAAATGACTGTCTTTTCCCAATGATGGAGCTGTTGACGTCATTCTTAAGGGCTAAAGTCCTCAAATGACAACTTGGCCAAATTGGTAGAAGTCTGAGTATCCTGGGGGCATGGCTCATATGGGTCTAAGCCTAATTGAACTACTATGTGGTTTGAATTTTTTTTCGGGGGCTACAAGGTTGAAAGTAGGCACGTTGGGCAGTTTGGCGAGCTAGGTCGAGCTCGCCGAACCACTCGGCGGTTCGCTGAATCCTCCTATATCGCCTTTAATTTCAAGCAATTGTCAAGTTTACGTACTGTAACTTTTGGCGAGAAGCCTGAATTCACCGAGTTCACTCGATGACTCGCCAAAACTCTTTCTTGATCTCCCTTTATATGCCTCTAACCCTTAAAATACACTGTAACTTTCGGCGGGCTTGTCCTTGCTCGCCGAATGCTGTCGGCGATTCACCAAGCCAATTTTTCTGAAAAATTTTGAGTCAATCCTTTCGGTGAGCCCGATCTAGCTCGGGAAAGTGATTCGGCGAGTCTGTCTACAATTATTTTTCTGTAACTTTTTTTGAAATGAATCTAACTCTTTTTGATATTTTTGCATATATGGCTAGAAACAACCTCGACATGTCGCCACGTAATAGAGCACGGGTCGTAGTGATAAATGAAGGGGGAGGCAATCCTCCTAAAAGGGGAAAGATGGCACCTCCCAAGGGAGGCAAAGGCAAGGGCAAGAGGCCCATATTTGAAACCCCTGAGCGAAACTATGACAGGGAAAGAGAGTCTATTGGCTCTCAGGCTGAACTCCCCGAGCTAGATAATGACCAACCCCTACAGTCTAGGCGAGCGGAGATCTGTGCTAGGTCTCACCTAGACTCATCTAGAGCTCCAACAGCCACCCCTCCTACAGCTAATACAGTTCTAGCTCTGGCACCACCTGTGGCCCTAGTGCCACCAATACAGATTCCTCCTCCTAGGCTACTACACAAATTAAAAGTTGATGGCTTGCGGAATATTCTTGAGGAGAAGCTACTTTCCATAGAGGGCCTAGATGGAAAATACTCCAATTTAAGGGAGACACTCCAGTATCATTGCTTTGAGCAGTTTACCACGCCGTGAAGCCCTTAAATTACTACATGGGTCCGAGAGTTTTACTCGGCATATGGTGACCTGGCCCCTAAGGGCAAGAACAAGGCCAGTACTTTCATACATGTGGAGTCCATCATGGTATGGGGGATAGTAGTGCATTGTAGCCGTGATAACATCAACGCGATACTTGATAGAGGGTCACACTTTGACTACCCCAATCTGGCTACCACTGCGATACCCTTGGATGATCTTAAGGGCTGGATAGCTCCCCTCATCTCTGACACCACCCTGAGGTGGATTGAGGCAGGAGTCCCAATAGAGAACAAGGACTTTAGTGTAGCTACGCGATATTGGTTTGGATTCATCAGCAGCTCCATTATGCCATCACAGAATGAGTCCATCTTCCTCCACCCTAAGGAAGATTACCTCGGGTCAATCATATCTAGGAAGAGCATTGACATAGGACTTATAATAGAGCATGAGATGGCCATGAGGGCCAAGTAGAGACAGACATCCCATATTTTCCTAGACTTGATAACAGTGTTGTGCCGATATGCGGGAGTTTCTCGTGATGAGACAAGAGATATCGAGGTCACTCCCATATCCTGCATAGACATTCGGAGTATAGAGGCCGAGTACACTCGAGAGGAGGCTGACAGGAGGAGAGCAACCCCGGTAGATGCATCCTAGAGGTGGACAATGACTCTACACATGCAGACTACTGACACTTCCTCCCAGACTCCTGGTATTTCTAGTGATCCCCAATCAACCAAGATCACTCAAGCCATGCTCCTGAAGAAGGGACACTTAGCACATTCTGCAGATGTGAGGGCTACTCGATTGGAGGCTGCACTAACATGGATGATTGAGGGTGCTATCCTAGCTGCACTGACTTCCCTATGAGCATCTATTGACACTCTCACAGCGAGAGTTGAGGCTTGTGAGAGTAAATAGGGGTAGACTTCAGAGGTGGTGGCTTTGAAAGCCGAGGTTGCAGATTTGAGGAAGGATTTGGACTACTTGAAGTCCACAGACTTCATTTCACTATTGGAGGCAGCGGATGATGTGGATGGCCCGAAGACTTCTGAGATTCATCCGGCTACCATCAGATACATACATCGAGATGATATAGCAGATGATGAGTCGGAGGCAGAGAACAACGAGGTGCAAATTGAGGTGAGAGAGGAGAGCATTTATGTATACCTGCCAGACCTAGAAGAGACGATTGTGTGTGAATATGGAATCATCTTTGTGTGAGGGAATGTGAGTACCTTTGTTGAGCTTGAACTTGCATTTGAAGAAAGTATTGTGAACTTGAGAGTCTTTGATAATGGTGAGTCACAACTTGAATCTTTGAGTGCAAAATTGATCCTTGCATAAGTAATTTGATTCTTGTTGTGTGCATGAATGATTGAGTCTTGTGTAGAACTGTTTGAGACATCCTTTTTGAACTGTTGAACTTGAGTTTTACTTGAGGACAAGCAAAAGTTTAAGTTGTGGGTGTTGATGAGTCCATGATTTGGACTCATTTAGGGCTTTATTTGTGTAGGCTTAGTGTCCTCAAATGTTTGTTTTGTGCTAATAATTGATGTAATAACCTTGATTTCCAGGTATATGGATTGAGGGACAATGCAAGGACACTAATGTGCAAAAAGGAACAAAGTAAGCTGAAAGAATGAAGAAAAGGAAGCCTGGTAATCGCCAAGTCTAATTGGCGAGTTACCGAAGGGCTCCTTGACAACCTAACGTTCCGGTGTGCCAAGCTCTGAAGGAGAAAATTAAGTTGGCAAGAGAAAGGAGTAGTCAGTGGATTGCCGGGTGGTTTCGCGATGCAGTGTTGGATCGCCCAAATGCTACAGACCTTGAGGATGCAGAAGGACAAGACAGAAAGGCAATGAAATTGGCTATAGGGCGCATCGCCGAGTAGATCGGCGAGCCAAACTTACTGTGCCGAATGGCTCTTTGCAACATCTTTTTGGTGACTATTAATACATTTTTGAACATTTAGTTTAGAATCTTTTTATGGATCTTTTATCAGATTATTATTGAATATTGAGTTCTCTGATTTTGACAGATAATTCTGAGTATTGAGACAAGTTTTCCTTAGCTTTGTAGAATTGAGGTTTTTCACTTTCGAGAAATTGGAAGAGGGTCTTTGAGATTCTTCAATTTGGACCTTTGTAAAGGCGAAATTAATCTTACTCAGTTGATGGAAACATAATTTGGTAACGATTTTTATCTTTTTATGATGTCTAGCTAAAACCCCTATTCTTGTCGTGTGATTATGGGCTGATTTAGTTTGTGGGTATTGCTAATTGTTAGTTTAAATGATGGTTAGAAGTGATTTCAATCTTTAATTGTGATTCAATTTAAGAATTGTAGTTGCAAGTGCAGTCTACCTTTGTGTTTTTGGCTTGTGAGAGAGAGAGTTTTAAAACAAAGATTATTGATTGATGGTCTATGGGTATTGGGTTGTCATGGGTTCATCTCGAGAGAGTTAATCCTAAACCTTTTTCCACATGTTCAGCTCGAGAGAGTGAATGGACTAAAGCATAGGTTGTTCTTATTTTGCATGCTTGTCGATGTTTGAGAGAAATCGACTTGATTCGGGGTGAATTGTTCGAGATAAAGTTTACCTCCTCTATAATCTATCTTATTCACTAATTTACAGCTATTTTCTAACATTTGCAATTACCCATTTGTCTACATTAGCCTATAGTCGAATGACATCCCAAGAACCCATTTCATTATTGTTATTTTTGTGTTATTTGTTGCTGCTGTAGTTGATATTTAAAACCAAAACCCCCTTATTTGACATTCGTGTCACCCTTTAATTTGAATTATGTTTTAATTCGTAAATGTCTATTTCTATGGCTGATTTGAGAATATTCACACTTGACTCTTGAATCCTAAACACGTACCACTCCCTGTGGGATTTGACCCCAACTCATTTAGTTGGGTTATTAAACCGACTAAGGATCATTGACGCTTAGAACTGGATTAAGTGTCTTTGAAACGCTATTAATCAATTACCATTGATTCACTGGGAGAAAACCTGAAGAAGTCAGAGAAAGACGAAATTTAGAATTTTGAAACATAAAGTTTCTTATACTATTGGTGGAGAGACCAACATAAGAGGATGGGTAGCTCCTTCTGAAGCTTAGATCCAATGGAAGAAGTGATATAACCGCCAACATCCCATCCGCTGAGTCAACAAAACTATTCTTGCTCGGAGGAAAATTGATCGACGGTGCGGAAAATGGAAAATTTATCTTTTCTTTCATCCCGCAAAACATAATAGCAGCTGCATCATATGCTTTCGTTGCTTCCACCGTCATACCAAACGTACCTAACCAAACCTGGGTTTTATTCCACGGATCTATAATTTGTGCGGAGTATTTCCTCGAATCTCTCTTTTGAACTACTCGATAATGCACATTATTTTCAACACCTCTGTTCCCTTTCAGCACCATCTTGGTTGTCTTCGCCATTTCCATACATTTTTTCTTCAGCGACATTTTCTTATATAGTAGAAGGATATCATAAAATGAAGGGAAACAACTGGTTGTATAGCAAAGTGGTACGGGAAGAAACCAAAAAAGTTAATGTAGTGTTTGACTTGACTCAAGTAGCCGTGGGGGCAACATGTCACGTGGTATTTTACTTTTTACAATCTTTTGTGTGAGTGATATCAATATCAAACAAAATTATAAATGTTAATGGTTGTCCTTTGTAATTTATGTTAAACACTTTTTAAAAAAACAGAGGGAGTAATACCAAGACCATAAAGGTTTTTCATTTCAATCCGCTTTCCAATTAAGACAATAAAATTAGTTGAATATATTTGTATGTAAAAAAGATGTATAAAGAGGATTTAACGGTGTAGTATTGTTATTTTACATTTTTATTCTAGGATATGTTAACCTGGAATTAGTTTTCTGCTCACAAGGAGGGATAAATTATCTCAATCATGATCATTAATTTAGGGATAACTTATCCCAAACTTTGTAACTAAACAAAGAATTGAGGGGTAATAAGAAATATCCCATAATTACTTTGTAGTTATGCATCCAACCAAACAACCAATAAATAACTAAATTAAAACAAGTTCATAACTTAGATGTAAACAAAACTAGGTGGATTAAATCAATGGAGGGATAGTCCACGTGGCAACAAGGTCCATAATTGTCAAAAATGTTATTAATTTATTTGCAAGTCAAACATAAGAGTAAATATGAAATTATCAATCATTATTACTATTATCATTAACCCACTCGTGGCAAATTATCTATTTCGTTTTCTTTCTTGTCTTATCCCCACTATCACTTTTTTCATCATCAGTTACTCAACTTATAGTTATGCATTCACATTCTCTTATGATTTCGAAAACAAAAAATACACACTCATAAGCTAACCTACTTCAATAGAAGTAAATGTAGTATACAAAATTCATTAGTTTATAATAATAATAACCTTAGCCTTCCACTGCAACTGTAACTTCCTCCTCTTTCAATTCCCCATCAGCAATTCATTCATAGTTCATGTAAAACTCAAAAAAATAAACATGCTCTAAAGATAAAACATAGATAATCTACACTTATACAAGTGAATGTAGCACTAAATTTATCAAAATGTTAATTTTTTTTATCAAAAGTTCACTAAAATTGTAGTAAATATAATTTTGAAGTAATAATCCATAAATATAAGATTTTTTGACATTTAAATAAGACGGTGAGCATATATCGATGAGAAAATCGTCATCGTTCTTCCCCATTATTAGAATACTATTGTTTCTCTTATCTTCCTTTTTTTTCTTTAAACTCTATCCTAATTACTCAATATGAAAATAGGTAATACATTAGTTTAACAACATTTAAAGTTTATAATTAAAGGAAATTCCAAGAACATGCAAAATATTTGATCATTAATGCATGCAATTTTCACATGCCCTCCGGTGCCGGTGGATAATTAAGGTCTCTCTCAATTTTCTTACTCTTAACACTGCCTATAAAATCAATCAACCAAGAAGCACCAGTGAAGTATGGTACAAGACGCATGCATGTTTACAACAAAGGATGTTCATTCCTATATTGAAGAGGGAAATGTTATCCCTGGTCTTTGTTATGGGTCTTCCTAAAACCTTGGGAAGGTATGATTCCATCTAGGTTTATGTTAGATTATAACTCTCAGCAATTTGTTAAGATCTATGTCCAAGAGATAGTAAGGCTTCACGGGGTGATTTTTATCATCCCAGACAAGGGCATTCAATTTACTTCTATGTTCTTGGTTAAGTTACATAAGTGTTGAATACTCCACTAACTTTTAGAAGTATGTATACCATAAGGTAAGATATTTGGCCTTCCAATCTGGTGAACAAGTGTTGTTGAAAGTTTCACAAATTAAAGGAGTGGTGAGGTTTGGCAAAAAAGGTAAGCATAGCCCGCGTTTTATTGTTCAGTTTTAAATTCTTGACAGTGTGAGGCCAATGGCTTACCTTCTAGCACTGTTGCCCAACTTGTTTGGAGTTCTTCAAGTCTCTCATGTGCTCATGCTGAATATATATCATGGTGATGGAGAATATATTATCAAGTGGAAATTGATAGTACTAGACAAGGATTTGTAGTATGAATAGGAATTGGTTACTATTCTTGGACACGATGTTTGGAGGTTTAGGACAACAAAAATAATAGCAATGAAGGTTTAATGGAAGCATCATCCAGTGGAGGAAGCTACTTCGTAAATCTAGAGGTACATGCTTGCATTATCCAGTACATTCTCTTGAAGATTCAAGTACTACTTTATGCTCGTCTTAGCCTAGTTTTCTTGTTTGATCTCTCGAGGACGAGCAATGGGTAAATTAGTATCTATTGTAACAATTCTTTTTCGTCGTTATAGGTAAACATTTGGTGAAAAATTATTGTCATGAAACCTTCTGGAATAGAGACTTGCAATTTTTGGCCTATGTTAGACATAGAGTAAATCTAACCAAGGCGTGGTTTAAGGAAATCCTTGAATTGATTGTGTAAAATGTCTACGCTTGGGTAGTTTTTTCTAATATCTATAACTTTTCAAAATCAAATTCGGGTAAGTAGAACTTCAAATATCAACTTTGCATGAGAGGGTTAGTTTAGAACGTCAATGTTCGAAAGTGTGTTGCGATATGAGGGTTTTTAAGAGAAATTTGTAACACCCCGTATTCAAAAAAAGAAAATAAAACAGATTTTGGGATGTTGTAGGTGACAACCATGGTGGCCTACCTTGGTTCGTGAGGTGGACCACGTACCGTAGGTATGGTCCGTGGACTGGGGCACCCAAAACATCCCAAGGTCCACGGACCACAGCCTGACCAACGGACTGTCGGTCAGACCACGGTGCATGGTTAGGGGTTCGTGGTTCAAGGCCCCAAGTTAGTCTCTGACCACGATCCGTCGTCAGTGGTCCGTAGGTCAGTGCCCCCAATTCCATCAAATCATTGAAGTTAGTGACAGTTGCATTGGACGGACCGTAGGCCAGTTCACGGTCTGTCATCTATAGTCCGTGGGTCAGCAGCTGGAAGTTATTTTAGGGATAGTTGGGTCTTTTCTTAATTAATTAATTCCTATAACATGTCGTTTTGCCTATATTTAGGGTCCCTATATAAGTCCTTTTACCTCCAAATTCACCCCATTCTTCCAAAATTAAAAAATATAGAACTCTCCAAAATATTTTCTCTCTAGAACTTGAAGAAGAAGAAGGATTCATCTAGGGTTTCAAGTCAACTCTCAATTCCTCCACTGAAGGCTAGCATTTGGACTAGACGTATGGTAGTTTTCATCCATGGATTTCTTCCATCCATGTAGTTCTAAAATTCCTCTATTTCAAAAGGTAGAATTTCCCAATTAAGTTAGGGTTTTCTTCAATTTTCATGGGTTCTCTTCATTATTGATTCGAATGATTGGATTATGGTATTTTATGCATGTATTAATGAAATATTGTGCTTTTATGATGCTTTCCCCTATGAACCCATGTAATCCCTATGTTTTCAAGTTATGAATCATGTGAGATGTGGGATTTTTATCTTTAAGGAAGAGTTTTATGAAATTAAGTATGTATTTCAAGCATTACATGAAATAATGATGAAATCCATATCTAACCTATGTTTTCTAAGTAAGGATGATTGAAAGTAGCTTTTGAACCTCAAGAGGTAAATTATGGACTTATGAATTTTCCTATGAAATCTATGCAATTGTTTTAAGGATGCTTTGAGAGTAAAGTATCAACGATGATGTGGTTGTTGTGTTGTTGAAACGATATTCTCATAAACACCTACAACCATGATGTGAAAGGTTTTCTCTTATAGAAAGGATTCTTAGGTTGAAAGGCTTTCTCACCTAATTGAATCAAGAGTAAGAGCTATCCTAATGAATCTAGCTTGGATTGGTTATCCTAGGATACATTTCCATGAATGATAGGAATAAGTAAGAAATGACTATTCCATGGGAATTATTCTTAGCACCTAGTGGATATTGATGTGATATCGAAGCTCCCCTGTAGTAGAGGCCGGGTTTATAAAAGCAATCTCTTGACATGGAAGCTCTCCCGTAGAAGAGGCCGGGTTTCTAGTAACAATCTCCTTATAAGTTCATTGTTCTACCTTAGGCAAGTAGAACAAACCTTTTAGGTGTGGGAGACACAGAGGGATCATGTTATAGCTCACTTGGTCTTTAAGTCGGTTAAGGCTAATTTCCCCACAACAAGATGAATAATGAACTAAGGTTACTTCAAGAAGTATCGTTTATGAGTTCAAAGGGTTTAAAGATGATGTTAGCTTGCATTGTCCATGTTTTATGAAGGATATTTTCTAACTCCTTTTATGTTATGTTTAACTTGGTTAATTGCATGTTATGAAATGAAATGTCCCTTCTAGAGTGTTTTAAATGTTCTTATGCATGGCTATCATACTTGATCCATTTTTGTACCAACGCATACTCTTGCCTATATTTTACCCAAATGTAGTGTCTGACAATCAGGGTTGTCAGTTTCATGGTTAAGTGTTGATTTCAAGATTTCCATGCCTTGGTGAGTCCTCATACTTCGAGTACGGAGTTTATTGTTTTAGTTCCTTTTCTTGTATTTCCCTTTTTGGACATGATGTATGGGCTAGGCCCAATTTCATTCTATTGTATTAGAGGGCCATGATGAGACAAAGTGTCTAGACATCCCCTTTCGTTTATAAAATTCTTTGGACTTGAAATGTTGTTTTACTTCGTTTTTCTATTTATTATGTAATGAGAGCAAAGTGGCCTATATGGAGTCCTTCAGGATTTTATATGCCATGTTAATTCTAGTGTGGTCGTGTCAAACTTGGTAATTAGAGCATAAGGTTTAGAATGGTCTTAGGATGTCTCATAAGCCACGTTTACTAGAGTCTAGTTCATAAGTGTGAAGCGTGCCACATTTATTAATGAGATGCTACAAGATGATTATGAAACTTCACTTCCTTCATTGCTCTAAAGTTTTGCGATAGATTTTAACTATATAAAGTCTCTCTCCTAATCCTTACCCGATGCTCTACAGGATATGTTTTATCTAAGATCTTATACTAGAAGGAATGTGAGGGAGAATACTGAACAAGAAGCTCCTCCTCAAGTTCCGGTTGATCCTTTGGCTAAAAAAGTTACAAATGTGGAGTTTAGGGTGGGTTTTCAAGTGTTGTCCCAAGCCATGACGGCCCAAGCCAATATGGAAGTCGTAGTTCTCGTGAACCCAAATGTGGGTACGACGGCTTGAACATTGAGGGACTTCACAAGGATGGATCCTCCAGAGTTTCATGGTTCTAAGGTTGAGGAAGATCCTCAAGAGTTTATTGATGAGATCTATAAGGTTTTGATGATCATGGGAGTAACAGCGGTGGAAAAGGCGGAGTTGGCCGCTTATAAATTGAAAGGTTTTGCTCAAGTGTGGTACAACTAATGGAAAGAAGGGAGATCGAAAGATGCGGGTCGTCTTGATTGGAGAAGTTTAAGGCTGCTTTTATTGATAGGTTTTTTCCCCATGATATAAGGGTAGCAAAGGTGCTTGAGTTCATTAACCTTCGTCAAGGAAGTATGAGTGTGAAAGAATATGCTCTAAAGGCCAGTCTCATTGTTTATATATGCCCCTGCAATAGTTTTCGATTCTAGGGTGATGATGAGTTAGTTCGTGTCAGGTGTGTCAGAAATGGTGGTAAAAGAGTGTCGTATAGCCATGGTCATTAATGACATGTACATCTCTCGTCTCATGGT
Source organism: Solanum acaule (assembly GCA_036250505.1). NCBI lineage: Eukaryota > Viridiplantae > Streptophyta > Magnoliopsida > Solanales > Solanaceae > Solanum > Solanum acaule. The sequence continues at coordinate 1,883 of JAJOOR010031253.1, read as the reverse complement.
TCATTCACAACATAATGAAGAGGAAAAGCTCAAGGAAAAGTCTAGGGAGGCAAAGAGAGATAAGATTGGTGAGGGTAATTTTTCTCAAGCTAGGTCCGATGAACATGGTCGTCCTAAGTTTCAACAAAGGTTTTCCAGTCAAGGTTCCTACAATGCTCCTCCAAAGTTCAATAACGATAGGGTGTCTAACCCTAAGCCTCAATGAGGTGATTGTTGTGGATTTTCATTGCCTAGGTCTACTTGTACTAAGTGTGGGAGGAAGCACGAGGGTAGGTGTCTAGCCTGCACAGATGGTTGCTTCGATTGTGGTAAAAGTGGTCACAAAATGAGGGATTGCCCAACGCTCATGGCTAAATGAAGAGAGGGCAAGCAAGCTACTTCAGACTCGTGGTGAACAAGAGGGTTCTCCCGATATGGTTACTAGTATGTTGAAACTTTTCCAAATTGATGTTTATGATTTACTTGATCCCGGTGCTACGGTGACACTTTTGCCTTCATTGTTGGGGAGAGCAACTGCTTCCACCCACTTCGATTCATAATCAACCGCAACAAGAATATACTTCATCCCATATGAACTCACAAATAGACCCATAAAATCAATGGCCCATACATCAAGCAACTCTATCACCAATATAGGATTCATAGGGAGCTCTTGCGTCTTTGAAATCCCTCCTTCTCTTTGGCAATGATCACAAGACTTGGCGAAATCATAAGCATCTTGGTGGATGGTAGGCCAGTAGTATCCACACTGCAAAATCTCATGTGCAGTCCGAATACCACTGTGATGCCCACCAACAGGCGATGAATGACATGCTTCAAGTGCACTCAATATCTGAACCTCGGGCACACAACGACGAATAATCCTATCAGCACAACTACGATATAAGTAAGGCTCATCCCAAAAGAATTTCTTCACATCATGCAAAAACTTTTTCCTTTGGTGAAAAGACAAATCAGGGGGCACAATATTGCTTGCCAAATAATTAGCAAAGTCTGCGAACCAAGGAATCAAATCATGAGAAGCAGCCAATACATGTTCATCTCGAAAAACATCATTAATTACCACCCTATCTCCAAGCTTTAGCATAGCCTCTTCCTCTAATCTGGACAAGTGATTGGCAACTTGATTTTCGGTTCCCTTTCTATCTTTTACCACAAAATCAAACTCTTGCAGTAACAATACTCATCTACTCAATCTTGGTTTTGCATCTTTTTTCGCCTTCAAATACCTCAATACAGAATGGTCAGTATGCACTATGACCTTAGTACCAAGCAAATAGGATCGAAATTTCTCGAATGCGAAAACCACCGCAAGTAGTTCTTGTTCGGTCACAGTATAATTCTTTTGGGCCACATTTAGAGCTTTTATAACATAGTAAATGGGGCGAAGAATTTTCTCTCGCCTCTGTCCTAATACTACACCAAGCGCCACTCCACTCGCATCGCACATTACCTCAAACGGTTGTCCCCAATCCGGTGAAATAATGATAGGTGCAGTAACCAACTTCTCCTTCAACTCTCCAAATGCTCTAAGACAAGCACCATCAAAATAGAACTTACACCCCTTCTCGAGCAGTTTGCACAACAGATGTGCAATTTTTGGGAAATCTTTGATGAATCTCCTATAAAAACCTGCATGCCTAAGAAAACTTCTAACACCTTTTACAGAAATGGGTGGCGGAAGCTTTTCTATTACCTCAACTTTAGCTATATCAACCTTAATACCTTTCTCTGAAATTCGATGACCCAACACTATACCTTCTTTAACCATGAAATGACACTTCTCCCAATTCAGCACCAAGTTGCAGTCTTCACACCTTTTAAGCACCTCGGCCAAATGATCTAGACAACGATCAAAAGAATCACCTACAACTGAAAAATCA
>JAJOOR010031252.1:0-18407 GCA_036250505.1 Solanum acaule | reverse complement strand
AGACTTAATAGACTTCTTTTGATTGTAAAGGGCCGTGTCCCTACTTATGTTTTGTGACTGTGTCTAAGATGGCCATGTGAGACTTAGACTTCCGCTGTGTGTTTTTAAAGTTGTTTTAATGAAGTTTAAATGTGTGTATGTAAATAAATTTTTTTTATTCCGCACTATTTTCATTATTGAATGTAATGAATGACTATGTGGCTCGTATAAGACCCCTTCGGGGTCGAATACGCCATGTTACGACTAGGGGGTACTCTCGGGTCGTGACAGGAACTCTAGGACTGACCTTAGGTCCTTAGAAACATTGACAGAACGTACTGACAGTCCATAGTTCCAACTTCAGAAACATGAAATGAGGAGTCTTTTCCTATGATTTGGCCCTACATCCCATAAACCCATCTACAAACCGTAGTTTCCCTTCTGTATGACCAAAAATAGAAAAAAGTATTATTTATTTTCTATTTTCTTACTTTCTTTTAGTGATTCTAAGTGACTAACGATGTCTCCATAGGTACAATGTCATCAAGAGGTAACCAACAATGTGGAGGCGAGGCCATGGCTATGCTTAAGTCCCGACTAGTTGACCAACCTTCCGATTCTTACTCCATGCCCAAATTTCCTTTGTTTCAAATAAGGTAACTTCAGAGAGAGCGTAACTATGTTCACAACAACATCGTTCTTGACTTTGGTGCTATAGAGAGTCCTAACTCTTAGTATGAATTAGTTCATCCTATGTTAGTAGGCAAGTTCATGAGTCAGAAAATATAGTAAGAGTAACCCTGCTCCATTCCCTGTCCATCCATTATTTGAATGGATGAATGATCCCAAGGGGGAGATATTGTAACACCCCAAGTTTTTTTGAGCTAAGACTCGAGTCATTCTTTATGGTGAATAAGATTTTTCTAAGTGATTCTATATTTTCTTAGATGTTAAGGTCGCTAAAACTTCATAGAATAAAGTTGAGTTGGAAATTTTCCTTCTAATCGAATTCCTCTATGAGGATGAGGAGAGTTAAGTTTCATTTTTCAAAATGAATATATGGGAATTAAATATTCCCAAGGGTAAATGTTTTTATATTTAAAACGAGGGGAAACCTTGATTTCCAAATGAGTTCATGAGGAGTTTGGGCACTATTTCTTTTAAGAGAAACTTTTGAGTAATTATCTCAAATTGAGGAAGAGTTTTTAAACATATGATCATGAGTATATATTATTGGGAGTAGTATTAAGCACCGATATGGGGAGAGTTCAGACAACTCACAGCCCCTATAAACCATGTATGCCACCAACATGGGTAAAGGGTCATACTTTTTAGTTGATTCCTAATTGCTTTTTAAGCATAGCTTAGTGGATCCACTTAGTTGAGGATGTCCTATACTCTGGCAAGGTAAAAGACAGTTCTGGCAGCGTGGGCGAGATGATGTATCATCACGTAACTCATAGTGATGGTTGTCGGTTAGAGAATCTCCCAAATAAGAGTAATGAGTTTATTATTGTATTTTTATATTCATTTGAGTTATTATCTGTTGTTCTAAAAGTTTCATATATATCATCTTTTATTGTTGCTTTCATTTTGAGTTGAGTAGCTTGAGTTTGAGTTGAGTATCCTGAGTATTCTTGAGTATGAGTATGAGTTGAGTATCCTGAGTTGGGTTGAGTATTCTTGAGCCGAGTTGAGTATTATTGAGTCATATTGAGTTGAGACGAGGTAAGTATGTCTTCCCTTTTATTTGATCGAGCTTATACTTATGTTGCAGAGTTCCCCTTACATGCTCGTACATTCCATGTACTGACGCCATTTGGCCTGGATCATTTCATGATGTAGATACAAGTATTCAGGATCATCAACTGGTGTTTCGTTGATGTCATGTTGTATTCCATTCAGTTGTGGTGAGCCTTTTTATATTCCAGAGGAATTCACCTTTATCTTACAGTTAGTAGTTTTGAGATATTGTGGGTCTTATCTTAATATCCTTCTGTATTAGTAGAGACTTCATAGATAGATAAAGTTGAGGAGTTTTCTGTAATTTCTTTCTTTTGAGTTGATTTATAAACTCTGAGTATATCTTTTGAGTATTGTTCAAACTTTTAAAGGTTGAATTATTTGAGTTTTATGAATTTTAAATTCAGTTTTAAGTCTTTGTATGCTTGAGTTAGTCTTCTGCTTGTAGTCAGTTATGATGAGGGTTTGCTTGGAGACCATTTATGGTTCTTGAGTGTCGATCACGTCTAGGGTGTAGACTCGGGTCATGATAGGGGTATAGGATGATATCATGACTATGGATCCATCTTATTGGCCTTCTCAGAGGCAGTGAGGAGTCGCATGAGGAATCAATGTTATCATATCCTACGCTGGCTACGTAGTTTTATGGTACGAGTCATAAAAGACTCTAACCTAGTTTGGTGCTCGATACTACTCCCAAAACACTTGATATAACATTATTCTCAATTCACCCATTACAAAGAATGGACTTCTTAAGTGATTCTAAAATAGGACCTTTAAACTTTTCCTCAAAACTTAGTTTAAAACACAATGATTAGCTAGCTTTCAAAGACCCTCAAGACTTATAACTGAAAATAGGGTTCATGCTGAAATATAGATATGGACAAATCAACTCAAGGATTTCAATAACAATATAGGAAACCAATACTTAGAACTCAAGAACTCAGAACTCAACGATACTACTCAGCTCAAGAATATTCAATCCATAGGGTTTATGCAGAATTATGGACATGAATGACTCAACTCGAGGACTTCAATAACAATATAGAAACTCATGAATACAACTCTTCTCAAGACATGGTTCAAAACTAAAATCAATTTCAAATTTTACTCAAAAGGATCTCTTGAACTTTCCTCTTAACTTTACCTTAATTCGAAGTGTAAATGAAGACATGTGAGTGTGACATGTAGACTCTCTCAAGGATAAATAAATAATTTAAGAGTTAATATCAAGAAGAGAACGTAGGTAAGATTTGAAAGAACACATACAGAATGAAGGACAAAAGAGAAAAGGTCAGGTGACCCTAACGTATCCATGGTGCGACGCAGAGAGGGAATTAAATTATTCGTCGCGAAAATACTTTTGAGGCAGGAGACTCCGTATCCTCTCCACGACGCAGAGAAGGGGGGTGATTGACTGGGTATGGAATTTCAAGCGTCTCCACGAAGCGGCCCTGAACTCAAATAGTTGGCCGATTTCTTTCTTCCTCTTCCACACTCACTTTAATCCAACACCCAATGCAGTTTCATTGAAATCACACCCAGATTTTATCAATAAACACAAACCCAATGAAATTTTATTAACATCCCACTCAAATTCTATCAATAAACACCACTCATTTGCAAGACTCTCACCTAAGAACTCAAAACTTCCATTGTTAAAGAATGAGGTTAAAACTTTAACAAGTTTTGAAGAATCTTTACATAAACGATTTCATGGACAATTTAATGAACAAATTACATTATTGGCACGAGGAAGAACAAGTTCATCACTATGAGAGGCCTCACATACCTGGAAGAACAATGTTCTTGAAGAAACTTGAAGGAAAATCTTGGAAGATGAACCCTAGCCTTAGTGTTTCTTAAAGTTCTTGAGCGTAGAAATTTAGGAGTGAATGAGAGGGTTTGATTATGAAAACTGATTTTTCTACATGTTTAGGGTAATTTTGATGACTTCCTAAGGGTTTTTAGGACTAAAATATCCTTAAAAAATAAATAAAACGAGCTGGAAGTTAGGATATTTTTCTAGCGGAGAGTGAGGTTTGTATTCACTTCGTAACGCGGAGCCATCGTAGAGTTGCTGCCAGGTTAGAGCGTCCCTAGTAAATTAGTCAGAAATCTTTACTCAAAATTTAGATTGAGGCAAACTTGATGGCGTTAGAAACAGGACTCGAAGACTTTTAATTTGGTAGGTGTCACGCCCCGAGTCTACACCCTAGGCGGGATTGACACTCGAAGATCATCGCTAGTCCCAAGCGAACCCTTGGCCTAGCTTTCTGAACTCAGCGGAAGACTTACTCAACAAAAATAAGTTTAAACAATAACTTAAAGAAATAACATTTTAGCCAAATTGGCAACTTAAGTCTCATAGCAAAACATCTGCAATACAAAGATGAGAGACTCATACCTAACTGTTTGACTATCTATGAAGCCTCTATAATACTGAGATGGATGTTGGGACAGACCCCTCAACATCCTAATAAAGAAAGACTAAAAAGCAAATAAAAGAGTCCTCCGGAAAGCAATGAGGCTCACCACTGACTCTGAGTGCTCAATTGGATCAACGAGGCACTGGATGATGATCCTCGTTACCTACGTCTGCATCATAATAAGATGCAGGCCAACTGGTATCAGTACATTGAATGTATGAGTATGTGAGTTAGAATGCTAACAAACATAGGCTCGAAAGAGATTATGAAAGAAACACTTACCTTGGCTTTTCTCAACTCATGAATATTTAACTGAACACATTTCATTATAAAGCAATTTAAAACAAATGCAATATAAAGAAAAGGAAAACTATTTAAAACATGACGTCAAAATCATAATCATAATATCATAAAAACATACCATGCTCTCTCTCAAAGTCTACTTGTGCAATGCATGAATGAAGTCCCATACCCCCATTCATACTAAGCAGAACCCCTTGAGGAACCATTCAATTACTACTATGGGAGTTTCTCTAATCGACAACCACCACTATGAGCCTAAGTGGTGATACAATGTTTTTACCATCACGCTGCCAGACTGTCCTATACTTTGCCATCATATAGAACTACTTAACTTAGTAGATCCACTAGCTTAACTTATGTGATCATCTAAAAAGAATGATCCATTAATACCCATGATGGCTACATGGTTTTATAGAGACTTGAGTTTATATGAACTCGCATCCCCATATCGGTGCTCAATACTACTCCCAAAAATATACTTAAGCTCATATGCTTTAAAAATACTTCTTTCTTTGGTTTGAGATAATTACTCAAAACTTAGTTTAAAGGCTCTCTTGAAATCGATGTTCCCTTTTCTTGCTCAAATGTGAAACATTTATAAATCTTTGGGAATACTTAGTTCCCTTATAGCTTTTTGAGAAATGAACTCAACTCTTTACTCTTTGCTTAACTTGAAACTTAAGTCTTAAAACAAAGTTAAAACATTAGTTAAAGACTTTTGAAAACTTTAAAAACTTTGATTTGACTTGCTCTTAACTTTTAGACTTGACTCTTAACCTCTCTTGACTTTGATCCTAACTTTCCTTGAATTGGATTATGGATTCAAGGCTCATGATCTCATGTTTATGAATGATTTCATGATGTTTAGATGTACCTTAGAGTGTTGGAATCAACTTAGAAACATAGGTACATTGCTAGGGAACAAGTACTAAAAGGTGGGGAACGAATGGGGAGAACTGGCGTCCCTGGCGCTCTGAGAGGCGCGGGGCGCCAGCCCTCAAACTTCAGAGGACAAGTTGGGGTGTGCTGGTTGGCGCGACGCCCCAAGGGTAGAACTTCAGAAACCCTTTTGGGGCGCGCTGGCTGGCGCGACGCCCTACCCTTTCCCCAGGTGAACTCCGACTTTTCTCCTTCGTTTTTCATCTCTACACCATCCAAACCTCCATGGTTCGTTCCCCAAACACTTAGGATCAATAGTACCCTCAACATACAACAGATTTAACTTGAAAATTCACCCAGAAACATGAATCAAATCAACAAGAGACTTTAACAACACAACCATCAAGAACTCAACGAATTTTCAACAATGTTCTTCAAGAACTCACTTTCTTTGCATTCAAACAACTTAAATTCGCTGAATTGAAACAAGATTGGTGTGTGGGTGAACTAACCCAACACTATGTGATCTCACATACCTTGTAGGGATCACCCCCGACGAATTCCACTCGCAAAGCTTAAACGTTCTTGGCGATTTCTTGATTTCTCCCCTCTTTTCTCTTCTTTCTTCTCCTCTCCAATCCCTAGCGTAAATTCTAATTTTTCTAAAATGAATAAAGTCTTGTTTTACCCCAATTAACTCCTAAAAACGAAATAGGCAAATTAGGTAAGGAAAATACTAGTTTACCCTTCACAAATCCGGATTTGGACTTTCCTTAATCCAACAGCCCAACTTCCGAAAGGCATAACTCACTCATACGATATCGAAATCGCGCAAAATCAGCGGTGTTGGAAAGATCATTCCAAGGCTTTCCAAGTATATTTGGAAGTACCTCTAACTCATCCTGATCTAGAAGTTATGGCTTTTTGAAAATGACCAAAACTCACTCTTCCTAACTTTGAAATTTTTTCCAGATTTTAAATTCTTTCCAAAAATAACTATTTCCAATTATAAGCTTCTTCCTAGTTATTTCGAATTGCGAGATGTTACAGTAGGTCATAGGTCACATAATTATTTATGTGCTTGAAGATATAGTCGTTTGAAGTTGACCCAAGTAGAATCTTATATTGAAACTCAATCGTTAAGAAATCTTTCAACTCAACTTTGTGCTAGGGGATTCTAGTGGCCTTAATTCATATCCAAAATCATTCCCTCAATGAATTGACCTTAGAATCTAAGAACGATTAAGAATCACTCGGTACAACCTTATATGCAATTCAAGAAGGGTTCGTATCTTAACTTAAAATTTTCTGGGGTGTTACACAATGGTTTTTGTTCATATTATCTCCACTCACGATATGCAGCCCTAGTATGGAAATGCGGTACTGAAAAGGTGAAGGCAAGATACGTTAGTGAAAATGAGGATCCACAAGGCCTAAGATTCAATTCACAACACTAACTCAAGACGATTTGGTTAATGTTGAATAGAGATTATCTATGAGTTGTTAGACACTTTTTTATAGTGTAATTGTTGTTGAGATACATTAACCCTAGTTTTAGAGTTTTTTTGTTTTTATTGTTTTAAGATACTTGTACTCAAATTTTAGAGTGTTTCTCTAAAAAGTTGTTTATTTTGACTTTAACTTTCATTTTCTTTAGTTTTTATTTACAGTATGAATTGTCGTAAGCATTTGTCTTGTATAATCCGATACAAAAGTTTGATAAAATTAAGTATTAGATTCATTAATGCATAAACACACAACATTATTTCTTCTCATTAGTTCAAGTTAGTTGCTGATACATTTTGATACCTAACCAATGTAATGTAATTTATAACTTGATAGATGATTCAATTATGTATTTACTTGATAACTTAGTTCTCGTTAGTTGTTGGTTCGTTCATGCTGATACATTGGATAATTAGTTGTAGTTAGTTGATGATTCATTCATGTATCTAATTGATAAATTAATTCTTACTTATTGTGATACATTTATAGATGCACTTTATTTCATTTTACATACTACTTTTTTTCACAAGCTCATTATATCAGATACATCATTATCAACTAGATCACGATACATCATATAAAAATGTATGTGGACCATATTGAGTGGTACTATCTTCACAAACACAATATGTGGTACATTATTATCAAATAGCTAATGATACATTATTTTAAAAAAGTTATATGAAACATTATGTGTTACAAAAATGAACACAAGGTAGAAAATCTTAACATTTCAATTTATTGTATCAGAATTTCACCAGCTAATAGTAAATTGTAATATTTTATCAAGGTAACAGTGGAAAAGAAAAAAACTAAAAATTTGTAATCTCAAAATAATGTATCTGAAACATAACAGTAGTCCCAAAAAAGAGTTTTTCAATCTTCTTTCGGAAAAAAAGTACAAGTTCTTCGGTTGTGACCTTCTTGTCCACAACGTCTACAACAATTTGTATTTGTGCTTATCTTTTCATCTGGATTTTTTTCGTCTTTTCCTTGGTCATCCAGGCATCCTTTTGTACCTAGGTGGCAAGAAAATTTCCTCCAAAACAAACTCTGGTACTGACCAATCCTCTTTATCCAGTATTAGAACCATTGGAACTTCATACACGTTTGCTAATGCAGCTGGTTTGTAGTAATTAGAGCAGTAGGGATGTATCTCTGTTATATTTCTTCTCTTCTAAACAACAATTGTGTGCGCACAAGGTATCTCGTCAAGTTGAAATCTCTCACAGTTACGTATTTTTCTCTCAAGGTAAAGACTGATCATCACAGTCTTAAATATCTGCTAGAACAAAAAGTAACTACTACTATTCAATAGAGGGCCTGACAATGCTATTGGGGTTGGACCATGAGGTTCAATACAATAAAGGGTCTGAGAACCAAAGTAGTTGATGCTTTATCTAGACAGAACGAAGACAATTATCATTCCAATGACCACCAGGAGGCTTCAAAACTTTAGGCTATCAGTGTATCTATTCCCTTATGGGTACAAGATGTTTGTGGGAGCTATGAAGGAGATGCCTTTGTTGCTGAATTGATGGTCAACTTGCATGGACCTCAAATGTGGCACTACAACTTTGGAAAGGCAAAATCTATGTTGGTACTCATGAGGATCTGCACCTGTTGAACACATTTCAAGACTCCACCTTTGGGTGTCACTCAGGGAACATTGAAGAGATTATCTCCATTGTTCTAATGGCCTCTGATGGAACAATAGGTGGGTCAAAATAAACTTCGTGTCAAGTCAAAATCACACAAACATATTGAAACAGAGGGAGTATAAATCAACAACATATTTCTAATGAGATGGCTCCCAAGCTCAATAACTTTGTTAGGAACTGAAAAATCCTAGGTTTGGGATATGTATAGGTTGGGCATGTTAGGGATACCTTTTCTTACACTTTTGTGCAGATATTTCATCATGCTTTAGCGCGACCTTGCTCCATAACCCTTGTGTGAGTCTCGCAAACCTCAAGGCAACCTTAAGCACTCTAATAGAATAAAATTGTCCCAAATAAACGTCCAAATTTACGGGCTTGTCAAATGAGCTCTTACTTATCTAATCTATTTGTTGAAAGCATAAATGAATACCAGCTGAACAAGACTGAACTGTCTAGTACAAAAAAAAATCCTTCTGCACGGAGCAAGAGTTTATTACTCTGCTGAGCAAAAGAAAGATGAAAAAGCCTATGTCTCCCTTCTTCGGAATATGCTTTTTAAATCTTTTCGGCACTTCCTCTTTCCATTATTCTCAACTTACACTAAACAAATACTTGGAAAATCTTCCTAGTTTGAGCAAGTTTTCTTCTGAAAGGGGGAAAATTAGTTTAAGGAGTAGAGTCAATCATTTTGCGAAATAATGAGAGATCATTGGCAATATTGGGGAGTCTTTAGTAGCTGAGTTGATTGATTATTTGAACTTTCACTTTGTTGGTAATGAGTTGATTCCCCACCTTGCAATCCCTCCCCTAACCCCCAATTAAAAAATAAAAATCAAAATAATTGCTTGCAATATTTTGTTTAAGGTTTTAAAACCAAAAAAAAAAAAAAAGCATGCGTTCAATTTTTTTGCTATAAAATTGGTCATAGCGTTCTTTAAAATAATCATTTTTTTGGGTAATAATATTGTGTCTAGGGTTTTAAAACAAATTAAAAAATGTCAACTTTAGCCGCCTGCAACCTTCAATAAGAGCCTTTCCAAGGATACAATAAACTTCAGCCGCCTTCAACAATGAACAAGAAGATGAATTATTCTGCCGGAAAAAAATTATCGATTCCTCAAGAAATAATATTTGAAATATTTTCATGGCTTCCTACTAAGTCTTTAATGCGTCTAAAGTGCATTTCCACATCCTGTAATTCGATTGTATCCGAATCAGATTTTTTGGATATACAGAGAACTCAATACTCGGAACTCAACTTCAATGATACTACTCATTTCAAGAGTACTCAACTCAGAGGGTTCATGCAGAATTATGGGCATGAACAACTCAACTCAAGGGCTTCATAATACTACTCATCTCAAGAATGCTTAACTCATAAGGTTTATGCAGAATTATGGGCATGAACAACTCAACTCAAGGACTTCATGGGTAACATGTAATAGTCTCATGATTAGGAATATAATCTCAAAAGGCTTAGGAACTCAATACTCAAGACTTAGAACTTGAAGATACTAATCATCTCAAAGATACTCAACTGATGGAGTTCATGCGGAATTTATGGGCATGAACGACTCAACTCGAGGGTCTAAATAACAATATGAAACTCATGTGTACGACTCTTCTCATTCTCATACTTACTCAAAACTTAGCTCAAAATCAATAGTTGATCTCAAAGGATTCACAATTGAACTCAAAGGCTCTCTTGAACTCTACTCTTAACTCTCTCTTGAATTTGAGTAATGAATTCAAGAGTTATGATTCATGATGTGAAGGATCTCGTGATGATAAGGTAGACTCATGAATATATTCTCCTCATTCTCATACTCACTTGCTCAAGTCTTGAAACAAGTTATTTGAAATTGTAGAAGACTCCTCAAAAAGACTCAAAGGGAATTTCTCGAAATGTTTGAAAGAGCTCTCAAGACTTAACTCGTAACTCTACCTTGAATTTGAATTATGAATTCAAGGTTATAATTCATGTTATAATTGATTTCTAGGTGTTTAGAAGTGTTACGAGTAGTTAGAAAGTACACTTTAAAGGGACTCAAACGAGCAACCGATGGAAAAAGAGTTGGGGCAGGCGACCCTGGAGCATTCCTGGCGCGGGGCGCCAACCCCAAACTTCAGAGACACCATCCTGGCGCACTGCTGGTACGCCACACCAACCCTGCTAGCGCATCCATGGCGTGTCGCGCCACCAATTCCCAGACAATTCTGATGAATTTTTTTACTCATTTTCTTACTTTAATTCGACTAGAATCGAATGGTTTCTTCCTCACTCACTTGGATTTGATTACTCAACATAATTACACTCTAATCTACTCAATACAACCCTCAAAACACTAACTTTCATCTCAAGAATTCATCAAAACCCCCAACCAAACAAGATTTAGAATGACACTTCAAGAACACTCATCAAGAACTTAAATATTTCAATCTTTATGGACGAATTTATTTATATATAAATCATGATTGGCGTGTGGGTGAATGAACTCAACACTATTAAAACTTACATACCTCTTAGGGATCAAACCCTTGGCGAAAATTCGCAACGAAACTCAAGAATCTCGACGAATGCTTTGATCATTTCTTCTTTTCTCCTCTTTTCTCTTCTTCTTTTCTTGAACTCTCAACTAAAACCCCAGGCGTATATTAGGATTATAAAATTGAACCTAATCAGTTTGGACCCCTAAAACCTTACTAAAAACAAATTAAATCTTATTGGGTAAGGAAAAGACCAAAATACCCCTCACTATTTTTGGGTAACTTTCCTTAATTGGATAATCTGACTTCAAAAGGGCATATCTCACTCATCTGAACTCTAAATTTAGAAAACTCGGTGGCGTTGGAAAGATAATTCAAAGACTTTTCATTTGATATCTTATGTGCCACCTAACTCATCATTTACTGAAAGTTATGGTCATTTGAAGTTGACCTAAAACTTAAAAGAACTTCCGAATGACTTCAATGAATTCTCTTTAGTTCTTCTTGGAACTCAAGGTGCTACATCTAGTGACCTTAACACTTGAGAAATTTTTAAATTCCTCGATAAAATCCTATTCACAACTAAGGATGGTTCGAGTCTTAGTTTAAAAAAAATTCTGGGGTGTTACATAAGTCATCTAAATATTGATAAATGACTAAACGTTATTGTAAGTCATTTAAATATTGAAAAATGAATAAAATTAAAAGTAAAATAGGTTAAAACTACGCCTTCCAAATTCAGGTGTATACAAATACACTTAAACTATCATAAAATTAAATAAGTAGACACACATGTCTTACACGACAAATCACGTGAGATGCACTCATGATCCTACACGATAAAAGACTATCTACATGATTATAGATGCCAATGATCTCCACATTTTCTGCAAGCTCCGTTATTTTAATTTCTCTTTTTATGTTCCACCTTCTGATCTATCGTATAAGATAATTTTCCATCCCCTGAACGTGTGAGAAATTTTGTCTTATCGGGATGAGATATAGAGAGGTTATGATGCATATATACAAAACATGGATCCGAAATAAGAGAATTGTAAAATTTAGAAAGGCACTTGACATGCGTTAAAGAATTGACTGGAAGATTAAAAAATATAGCATAGATGATCTCTTCAGGTATTGAAGATTTTATGGTATCACTCTTGCTCTTTTTGTTCTACATTGGACAAAGCGTTTGTTACCTGAAGTATTGAATACTGAATGATTCCAATGCTAAACGCATTAATGGACAATAACATATATGATTTAACATCTCAAAAAGTCACTCAACTTTGAGAATTTGTCTAGCAAAATCATTAAACTTTGTTTTGTATCAACAAATCACTCAACTTAGGCATTTATATCTATAAAATCACTAGACTAAATTTGTCATTAAAAACAAATTTAACATGGCAAAATAATATATAAATATGAACCCCACAAATAAATACAATTAAAAATTTATTAAGAAATCTTTACGGATAAACTTAATTAGTGAAATAAATATTATAATATTACTAGTATGTGTATCCGTGCATTGCGCGGATATTTAAAAATATAATACTTTTAATTTAAAAATAACTAATATGAATTATTCTTGAGTATCATAAGTGCATGTGTAATCCTATACTATGTTTTGATTTTAAATAATTAGCACTTGATACTAATAAATCATTTTTCTAATACAGTAAAGATATGTTTCTCAAAGACGCCAAACACTATTCCAACATTCTGCCTTTTCTAAGTAAAACGAAGATTAATAGCATATATGGTGTGTGCTTGATTCATGTTTATACTAATTAATTACATTTTAAATTCATAGATTAGATTTGAACCTACTATTAAAAATAATAACTCTACTATTAGGTAAAATTCAAATTATTGTCAAGCACATTGCAACCTCTTTAGCACACTCCTCTCTAGTTCAATCGTGCAAAATAAGTGATTTTCATTTAATCAAATTTAGTTTTATAAATTAAAAATTTGAGAGATGAAAAGATCATGTAATTTAACAGTGACAGATTATATTAGGATTTGATTTTAAAAAATTTAAAACTAATTCTATAAAAATAATTAATATATTATTTTTAAATTAATAGGATAAAGTAGAGAAGTTATTTAGATGTATTTATAAAATGATTACTTGAGAAGTAAAGAATGCAATAATGGCTATGAAAAACACGCCATGACTCCAATGATAATGAATCCCAAAATCAATCACTACTGACTCCACAATTGTCTCTGTCAGCTCAGATCTGTTGTCAATAAACTAAGCTGGACGAGTAAGAACTAAAGTGGTTACTTTACTACTTTTTTATTAAGCTGGAAAGTAGATCATCCAAACCTTTGTGGATGCTGGTAGGAATAACATATATCTTGTGTAATTAGTCTAAGTACGTGTAAGTTGATCCATACATCACAATTATCTCAACAATCTTTAATTCTTTGTTGGTGAGAGTATGGTGATTTTTAACAAAACTACTAGAAATTACGTCTCTTTCTATTTGAGAAAATTTGCAATTTGTATGTTCTTCTTATTGCATATTAATTTCAAGCTGATAAGATTTATCATTTACTGTGTATCCCAGTAAAGTATATGCCGATAGATCTTATTTTACTGTTATGTCAAATCACTCTGTACACCATATACACATGAAAAGAATTGGTATTGGGGACACCTCCAAAACTTAATTTGAATAATAACCACCCAATTTTTTTTTGATTTAATTTTTAGGGTTAGGACTAGAAAAAGTGAAAACGTGGGGTTGGGTTGTGGGGACATGGGCCTTTTCATCATTTTAAGAACTTGAGGATAAAAATACAAGTATATAAAATATTATTTTCATCCCAACACTTCAACATTAAATAAATTCATCCCTCCATAATAAAAATTAAATTACAATCCCAAGAAGTATGAAAAAATATTTAATAATATTAGGTATAAACATTTTTCGAGGAAACCTTAGAACGTTCTCAGAGAACTCTTCGTCTTCTTCCATAAACCTGCTTTACGAAATCATCAATCTCCAACAAAACTTCTATCTTCCATTATTGAAAACATAAAGAAAAGTGAGATCCTATAATTGTTCTTGAAAAACAAAGTGATGTTTATTTTTTTTTCATCAATCTTCTTCCCCAAGTTCCGTTGAATCTTTTTCGATCTTTTTCCCAAGTTCAGTTGGATCTTTTTGAATCTTCTTCCTGTCAAGTAAGTTTAATCGTGTTTTCAATAACTTTTAGCCTATGGGATAGCGTAGCAAAGTTTAGATTTTTGCTTAAAATTCTGAATATCTGACCCGTTTTTAGTTCATGCTTTTTATTCGGAATCATTACTGACGTTTGCTTTGGATAATGCGTAGAAGTTTTTGATTTTTTATGTTTATCTAGCCAATCAATTTGAAAGTTTTTACTGTATTTTGGTCGACTTTAATGGTGTTTATGTCAATAGCATTGTCGAGTTTTGTTGGAACTGGTACTTGTTTTGCATTTTTTTAGCATTACTCTGTTTGTGTTAATAGACTAGTGGTCGATATTTTGATATGAAAATTATGTTTTTGTATATAGTACAATATGGCTAAAATTAGAGGCGGCATCGTTAAACGATCTGTTCCTAAGGCTTCAAAAAATAAGAAAAGAAAGGCTGAAGAAGTTTCCAGTTCATCAAAAAAGAAAAAATTGTAGTTGAAGAACCAAAGTCTAACTCGGATTCTGATACAATGGCTGAGATTGAAAACTCTGAGGACAGTAGTGCCCAGGCTAGTGATGATGTTGAATCTAGTGAAGAAAATACTGACAATGGAGATGAGGAGAGTAGTAGAGATACCCGAGATACTGGAGACGAGGATGATGATCCCATGTCCTTGCCAATTTGTGCAAGAGAAATCTCTGGTAAGTCCTATAATATAACAACATGGATGGATGAGTTAGGATCGTTTCCAGCGAAAATTTCTGTGAGAGCAAGAATGACTCTTTATCGTGATTTTACAAAACTTTTAGTTCAAGAAAAAATTTATAATGACTTTAATGGTACTTGTTTTGGACATTTGAGGCATATTCCAGAATATTTCAAGTTCAATGGACAGATGGTCCATTATATGTTGTTGCGATGTGCGAAAAATGATATAAAAAATTGTATGAGATGTGGTTCTATGTAAATGATAAGCCTGCTTGTTTTGGCTTAGGAGAATTTGCATTGATTACGAGGCTGAATTGCTCAGCATACCCCGTGATGCAAAAATGATAAAAGTACTTCAGAAAGTTGAGAAATTTCATTATAAAGTGACCAAGAATAAGAATATTACTGCTACAAAGCTGATGAGTTTGATTAAGGGTACCAGATTGAATAAGGAGTAGAAATTGAAGTGCTCTTTAGTTTGGTTCGTCCACTCGATGTTTCTTGCCCGTGATCGATCTAAGATTGTGGATTCAAACCACATTAAGATGGTGGATGATTTAGATTTCTTCAATAGTTATTCATGGGGGAAAAAGTGTTTTGATTTAACAGTGATGTATTTGAAGAACAAAATTAATTTGAAGAAGTAGAGTGAAGTGTACAAAGAAACAGGGAATGCATCGTATGCTCTGTATGGCTTTTCCTGGGCATTTTTGGTACTTATTATTAATTATGTACTTAATTTATAATAAACTCTTATATATTTATATAGTATTTCATTGTTTTTGTTTATTTATTTGTTATTTTATTAATTTCTGGTTTGGATATATGAAGCTTTTCCTCATCTTGGTAAGTATGCCAAGAAGTCCTTGGATTCTCCTCTGCTCATTTCCCGTTTACTTAGATGGCACACGACAAAGAGCGATAATATTATCGAAGGTGACATTTAAGTACAAGGGGAGAAGTACAAAGGTACAATTTTATTTATTATTATCTAACAATATTTGTAACTTAGTGAATGTCTTGTACTATTTATATTTTTTTTGTAGATTGTGCACCCATACCTCACACCTATTGTCCGTGAGACAAAACAAAATTACATGGCAACATTATTGTCATATACGAACGAAGTGAAGAACACAATCATTGATGCCTTAAAGGCTAATTTGAAAAGTGTCACTGTCCTCACTTCAGCAGTAGAAATGAGGAGGATGAAATATTGGGTGAGAACAATTCCAACCAACCTTGTGAGAATTATATTTCGAGTGGACAAAAAAATAAGGATGATAATTTGTGTGAGTGTGTTGCATCCCTTAAAAAATCAATGATGAAAGTTGTTGCATTTATACGAGATGAGAAATTGAGGAGAGCTCAAAAGAACAAGAAAAATAAAGGTAGACTAATTTATATTCTATTTGTGTAAAATAATTTATTGGTAAGAATTATAAGCCACTGATCTTGCAGTAGTTGATGAAGACTATACAGCACCAACAGTCGATAAAGATGGTGTTGCAGTTGATGTTGATGAAATCCTTCCATTAGCAATAGTCGATGAAGATATTGTTGCAGTTGATGAGTACTTTGCAGAAGAAGTTAATGAACAAGAGGAGGAGAAGATGGCAGAAAAAGATGAAGAAAAAAAAAAGGGAAACTAGAAGAGAACGAAGAAGAAAAAGAAAAGAAGCGAGAAGAGAAGAAATAAGAAGAAAATGAAGAGAAGAAAGAAGAATAAAAAGATGAGGAAAAGATTGCAGAGAAGAAAGAAAAAGAAACATAAGAGGAGCAGATCGAAGAGAAGGAAGAAGAAGAAGAACAGGAGAAGTTGGAAGAGAAGGTAGAAGAAGGCTTGGCAGAAGAGGGCAAAGAAAGCAGTGATGAAAATTCAGTGGACGTGATGGGTATTGTTATGGAGCTCAATGGTGAGCTAAATGGTGATGAGTAAGGTATTTGTTATATTGATTTTTTAGGACAATTGGTTTTTGAAATGGTTGGTTTTTGGTGATGATGATTAAGACAGTTGGTTTTTAAGATAATTATTTTCTGGTGATTGAATATTAAGTCAATTGGTTTTTAAAGTGAGTTTTAAGACAATTAGTTTTTGAAATGGTTGGTTTTTGGTGGTTGATGATTAAGATAGTTGGGTTTTAAGATAATTAGTTTCTGGTGGTTAAAGTAGTTGGCTTTTGAAGTGATATTTAAGATAGTTGGATCATGCAAATGTTATTTTTGTTTTGATGGATGTTGTTTCCAGTTATCGACTTTAAATTGTATATATAATGCATTGTCTTACCAATTCCAAAAAGACTTCAATTTATTAATAGACTGTACTACTACATGAGTAAAAGATATAAGATTGTACTACTGCATCCCTGTTACACATTTCCAAAAAGTAACCACTAACAACAAATCATACAATATTATTTTTAGGCCTTTCTCTTTTTCTTTGGCCAATATCAACTTTTATTTTAGTTGATCCCTATCTATTTCGGTGTCTTTTAGCAATCCTTTAAAGTGATCCTTCTGCTCTTTGGCCTCTTTGAATAAACTCAATAGCAAATCCCTATTTTTGTTAGAGTTTCGAAGCCTCTCTAATATTTGAAATTTGGTAACGCTTTGAAAATTTGATGTCTCGAGTCCCTGACTCAATTTTGATGGGCTGCTCGTTGATGAATCATTTTCAGGCCACTTAAAAAAAGAGCATGCACTAATTGCACAGTTAAAGAATTGTCGACATGGGTTTGTATTGATGTGTGACATCCTCAACATAGCTAAATTACCACAACGACAAACGTAAGACTTTTTTGCATTAGATGTTTGAGATGCTTGAGACATAATAAAGAGAGATGTTTAAGTATTTTAAAATAGAATAGGATGGAAGAGTTCATGAATCCTTCTTTTTATATACTAAAAAAGTAAATGTTACCGTTGAAAAGTAGCAATTTGTACTTTGTTACCGTTGTAAAACTTGGATAACTAAGTATTGTCACTATTGGTCAAAATATATAGATAATTAAGACAATCGATACTTTTTCATGTGTTTGGTTTAGATTGTACCAACGACATCTACACTTCAACACTAATAAGGTATATACGGGTTGATATCATGATCCAAAAATGATCTATACTACACCTACTAGAATATGACGCTTAAATATAGATCGTAGCTAGTATAATTTAAAAGGGAGAATGATTAACTAATAATAAACAATATTATTAAAATTTATTCAATTAAATAAGTTTAAACAAGTCATGTAAGGATATACATATATTGGGGGTGGAGATAAATGATGTATGAGAAAGAGTTGTAGTTATACAATCAACATCTTCAAACTAATGTGTGAAGAAAGCACAAGTATGAATGAGGAATAGTTATGTGTGGTTATGATACGCTCAAATTACACCTCCCTAAAGAAGCATAAGCGATCGTTATCAAGTAAAGAACCCAACTTGTAGGTTGGGGTCGATCCCACGAGGAAAATGGTTTAGACTTTACTTTAACCAACAATTATATTCAATTAGTCAAAGTACTTC
>JAJOOR010031251.1:0-14634 GCA_036250505.1 Solanum acaule | reverse complement strand
CTGCCCATACCCCCCCCCCCCCCCCCCACCTTTAGTTTAGGCCAAATTTCCCTTCAGCCCCATTTAAATTTAGGCCCAATTTTACCCTAGCCTTTTACATTTTAGTCCCAATTCATCCCAACCCAATTTTTTTGTCCTATTATTAATTATTTTTGTTCTTTTTTTTCTCATTTATTGTTTTTGTCTTATCATTAATTACTTTTGTTCTTTCTCATTAATTATTTTTATTTTCTCATTTATTATTTGTATTCTTTTTTCATATTTTCATTTATTAGAGATACCATTTGATAATATTTTTATCATTTCTTTCTTCTTCTATTTTTGGTTAGTTTGTCTTCATTTTATTTATTTATTTCTCTTTTTCCATATCTTTATGTTTTTAAAATTATAAAATAAATTCTTTTGCTCTTTTCTTATTTATTATTTTTATTTTCCCTTTGAAATTTTTCTAATTTATTATTTTTATTATTTTTTCATATTATCATTTATTAGAGATAACATTTGATAACAATTTTATCATTTTTTTCTTTATCTTTTTTTTTTCATTTTATCCTTTAATAGAGATACCATTCGGTAATATTTTTGCAAGATATATTTGTATAGTATCATTATTTAATGAGTAGGGTGTGAACACGAAATCTTAATCCTAGCAATACATATTATATATATATATATAAATCTTATTGTACCATTGACTAATGAGTAGGGTGTCAACATGAAATCATTGTCTAATGAGTAATTTCTCAATAAGAAACCTTAATGATATCACAAAAATATATATATTGTCATACTATCATTGACTAATGAGTAATTTCTGAACTAGAAACCTTAATGATACCAATACAATATAATATACTGATTTAATATCAGTTAAGTGAAATCATCAGCCTTACTGATAACAATACAGTATATATAAGTGAAATTATCAGTTTGGGCATCTACTGAAATTATTTAGGTGGGCATCAATATAAGTAGTATATATTTGTAATTAATTTATATTTATGGGGTATTTGCTTAGTTTTTCCTAAATAAATTTAAGAATTGGCTCATTTACAATCAACTAAAATTAACTAGTTGATAAATACTTACCAATTAAATAACCATAGTTAAACGAATATACAAGATTCTCATTTAAAATTTACGGGAAGGGTCAAAATAAGTTAAGTACTCAAAATGATCTAATGGGTTGTTACATCAGATACCAATTTACCCATCATTCGTCCTCAAATGATCAGAAGAAGGTGAGGGTAAGAAAAGGTACCTGAATTGACAAAATGGTGCGGATATCTCCAGTGCATATCATCCTGAGTCTCCCAAGTGGACTCATCAATCAGATGATTCTTCCATTGGACCTTCACAGATGCAATCTTCTTTGACCTCAACTTGTGGACATCCCTATCTAGGATATCTACATGCACCTCCTCATAAGATAGATTCTCATCAAGTAGGACCAAATTCTAATAAATAATGTAGTTCCAATCACCGTGGTATTTCTTCAGTATAGACACATGAAACATTGGGTGCACTCCTAACAACCCAGGAGGCAAAGCCAATTAATAGGCCACCTCTTCCACACGCTTAAGAACTTCAAATGACCCAATGTACCTTGGACTAAGCTTACCTCGCTTACCAAACCTCATCACACCCTTTATGGGTGAAACCTTCAACAACATTTGATCTCTCTCCATGAACTCCAAGTCCCTGACCTTTTGATTTGCATACTCCTTCTGCCTGCTTTGAGCTGCTAGAAGCTTCTCCTGAATGAATTTCACCTTCTTTAATGATTCCCTCAAATGACCAATACCCTAAGGTCTAACCTCAAATGCTTCAAACCAATCAATGAGAGCTTATATCTCTTTCAATACAATGGCTCAAATGGAGCAATATCCATACTCAAGTGACAACTATTGTTGTATGATAACTCTGCCAATGGTAAGAACTAATCCCAATGACCACCAAAATCTATCACGCACGCATGTAGCATATTCTCTTGCGCTTGAATTGTTTGCTCAGACTGCCCATCAATTTGAGGGTGAAATGTGGTACTAAGATCCAATCTAAGTTAGAAGTATAGCGTACCTCTATCTGATATGATGGAAATCAGAACTCCATGCAAGCAAACACTATGCGGATATAGAGTTTTGATAACTTCTCTGCATTATAAGTCATCTTGACCGGAATAAAGTGCGCACACTAAGTCAACCTGACAAAAATCACCCATAGCGAATCAAACTTACCTATTATCTTTGGAAGACCAACCACGAAGTCCATTGCAATCCTTTTCTACTACCATTTTGGAATGGACATTATCTGAAGTGTCCCTTCAGGCCTCTAGTGCTCATACTTTACCTGCTGACAGTTCAGACATTGGACAACAAAATCAACAATTTCACGCTTCATTCTACACCACCAATAATGTTATCTTAGATAACGATACATCTTGGTTTCACCATGATGTATAAAATACCTCAAACTCTGAGACTTTACGAGAATAGTTTGAGTCAAATCTTCAACACACGACACACATACCCACCCCTTAATCCTCCAGATGCCCTACTCATCAATCACATTATCCTTGGCCTCTCTTCGCAAAACCATATCACGAATCCGACTCAGCTTCTCATCATCAAACTGCATTCCTTTAATCTTTTCAAGAAGAAAAGATCTTGCCTCCATACAAGCAGCCAAAAATCCTACCTTCTCTCAGTTAATTCCAGTCTCATAAGGTCATGAACCAGATTTTGAACTTCTCTAGACAATGGGTATCTGGAAACGTACAATTGGGCTAAACCTCTATGCTCCTTGCTTTTCTATTCAGGGCATCAGTCACAATATTAGCATTTCTTGGGTGATAAAAAAATGTAACATCATAGTCTTTTCGCAACTATATCCACCTCCTCTACCTCAAATTCAAGTCTTTCTGAGTGAACATATATTGTAAACTGCGATGATTTGTATACACTTCACACTTTATTCCATATAGATAATGCCTCCACTGCTTCAATGCAAATACTACCGGAGCCACTGTAAATCATGAGTATGATAGTTGTGATCATGTACTTTCAATTAGCTTGAAGTATAGGAAATTATATTCCATTCCTGCATTAGAGCTACAGTTAAACCAGAATAACATGCATCACAATAAACAATGAAATTCTTACCTTTCACAGGCAAGGCAAGATCGGTGCAGTAGTTAACAATGTCTTGAGTTTTAGAAAACTCTCCTAACACTCATCCAACCATACAAATGAAACATTCTGCTTGGTAAAATTGGTCAGCTAGGAAGCAATGGAAGAACATTCCTTGATGAACTGATAGTAGTAGCTAGCTAAACCAATAAAGCTCCTTACCTTTAAAACATTAGTGGGTCTTCCCAAACTATTCAGTACATCAATCTTCTGGCATCGTCACTCCATCCTTAGAAACCATTTGCCCTAAGGAGGAGACTGAATCGAGCCAGAACTCACACTCAGAGAATTTGACATAAAGTATTTTCTCCCTTAACAATCATAGGACAATTATGAGATGGTCTTCATGTACTTTTCTGTTCTTTGAGTAGATTAGTAGATCATAAATAAATACAATAACGAAGAGATCCAAATATGGCATAAATTTCATTCATCGGGATCATGATAAAAGCAAGGGCATTCATTAGCCCAAAAAACATTACTAAGAACTCATAATGCTCATACCTTGTTCGAAAAGTAGTCTTTGGCACATACGCTGCCCGTATTTTTAGTTGATGATAACCAGAACTCAAACCAATTTTAAAGAAAATATAAGCAATCTTTAATTGATCGAACAAGTCATCAATTCAAGGAATATGGTACTTGTTCTTAATAGTTATCATGTTATGTTGTTTGTAGTGTACACACATCCAAAAAATACCATCATTTTTCTGCACAAATAAAACTTGAGCACCCTAAGGAAAGACCATCGATCTAATAAAACCTTTACCTAACAAGTCCTGAAGTTGGGCCTTCAACTCCCTCAACATAGTTAGGGCCATTCTATAAGGTGGAATGGAAATGGGAGGGTGAGTCCCCTACTCCATGTTAATACATAAATCAATATCCTTGTCTGGTGGGATACTAGAAAGGCCTGCAGGGAACACATCAACAAACTAACACACTATCATTCAATTGAAGGAACTTTAGAACTATCAATCCATGATATATGTCAAGAAGGTTGAACAACCCTTACTAATCAACCTCTTACCCCAAAGAAAATATATAATCCGAATTGGGGTGGGAATTTATTCACCTTTCCACACTAATGGATCTATAGGCTTGGCCAAGGTAATGGTCTTAGCATTGGAATCTAAGATAGCTAAATTTGGAGAAAGCCAAATCATACCCAGAATTACATCAAAGTCAACTTTCTCTAGAATAATCAAATATACATAAGTTTAGCCACCCCACAAAAGTCACAAGGCAAGAACTATACATCTTCTCAACTAACAATAACTCACCAAAGTTAATAGAATCACTAATAAGCATTTCAAGTAAGTCATAATGCAAATCAAGTCCATTAGCTAATGAGGAAGATACATAATAAAAATGGATCTAGGATCATACAATATGGAAGCCATGTGATCGCATACCAGAAGAGTACTTGTGATAACAGTATCAGATGCCTGTCTCTGTTCTCCTGAAGAAAGCATAACACTGGGCTCTATCACCTGTCTGACCATTTCCCCTATTGAGCTTTAACCCCGGCTGGACTGGTGACCATCACTACCTTAGCCACCACGTCCCATAGAATGACGACCTTTGCCATTACCACCCCCACCTCTACCTATTAGGGATGTGTAACCATGATCATACCGAGCCTAACTCTATATCGAACAATATATCCTGATATGACCAACCTCACATATCCATAACAAGTCTTGGAGTCGAGAGTAGGTCTTTGTGAAGACAAAAAAGCCTGAACATAACCACCAAAATTAGAAAATGACTGGTTCGTCTATGACGAACCCTTAGCTGAAACCTGCAATAAAGACTGAATAGGACCGGACATATAACCCCTAGAAATTTGCAATCTAGAGTAAGAACCACTAAACTCGCCTCCCTTTCAAAGCTTCTAGAACGTCATCACCTAGTGAAGTCATCTGGTTTCACCCCTTTTACATCTATCATAAAATCAACTACTTCCTAAAGAGATTCTGCAGAAGCAACCACATGTAAAGTTGAAATATGCAAATTTGTTCTTAATCCCTTCACAAAACAGCAAATCTGCTCTTGTGAACTCAAGCAAAGCTGAGTAGCATACCTTGATAAAGAACAAAATTTGACCTCATAGGCTGCACAAAACATCTTCCCTTAGTCTATATTCAAGAACTCATCTCTCCTCTTGTCCTTGAAGGTCCAGGGTATATACTTCTCCATCAAGAAGCTATAAAATGTTTCCCAAGTCATAGGTAGTGACTTTGCTAGTCAACACTCAATATGAGACCACCACCACATTTTGGCATCTCCTTGAAAATAGTATGTGACAAACTCAACTCCAAATAACACCAATATATCCATCTTATGAAGCAGCTCATGCTAATAAACAAGGAAATCATAAGCATCTTCGAATTAAGTACTGTTGAATATTGGAGGTTTTAACTGTAATAAATTAATAAAGAGATCATGTTGGTCACTAGTAATTATTGGACCTTTAGTCAATCGGGGAAATGTGCATGTTTCCAAGTATGCATCTATGTGTGGAGCCACAAATGCTCCATATTGTACTCTATGCACCTGAGATGCTGGTGCAAAAAAATATTAGGGTGCTTGACCCTGATCGGATAACTTTCTGAGATAAGTGAGAACCTGATTGATCATTTCTAGAGTAGGCTGGGATGGTGCTTCAATCTCATGAATCTACTCATCCTCAACCTCATCACTGATGAGTTTGAGATTTCGACTCATTTGGGTATTATTTTGATTGTATAAGTGTCCTCAAATGCCTAATTAATGCTCTAAATTGATGTTAAAGTGTTGATTTGTAATATGAAAGCTAAGGAACAATGCAAGGACATGACCGGACAAAAAGGAACTAAAACGCTAAAGAAGTAAAGAAAAAAGTGAACATTGTGATCGCCAAGACCACTCGGCGCACTGCTAAGTGGCTTTTTAGCTCGCCCAAAGAACCAAGTTGGCAACAAAAAGGAGTAGCTGGTGGATCGACGATCGGTTCCACGATAACAAATTGGATCTCCCAAAGTTACAGGACCTGAGATGCTAAAGGCCAATGCAAAATAGTGATTGAAGAGGGCAATCGGCGGATGGACAATCCATTCGGCGAGGCACGACTTATTCCGCCAAGTGGACTTTTAGACTAAAATGTACTCAACTATAAATTGAAATTTAAAAGTAATTTTGAGGGGTTCTCAAGTTCTCCCGTTCCCAGATAGTTCTCATCCCCAAGTTTGCGAGTATTTTGAGTTTTTTTCTTAATTTTTGAGTTTCCATTGATGACTTTGAGGATTTCTAAGTGGGTTCTTGAACTTAAACAATTTGGACCACTGTAAATACATGAGCAACTGTACCCATATCATGGCTAATGTATTTTGTAATTGTTTCTCTATTTTTATGATATGTAGCTAAAACCCCAATTCTTGGGGTGTGATCATGTGATTATTTGCTTAATTTGCTTATGGGTACTGTTGTTTAATGATATGTTTGTTATTTTAATGTGGGTTTGATTGATAGTTGAGGAGTAATTTATGAAATGTAGTTTCAAATACAATTCTAGCTTAGTGTTTTGGGCTTGCTCGAGAGAGAGGTTCTTAAGCTAAGGTTATCAATTGATGATTGTAGTGTGTGGGTCGTTGTGGGCTTAGCTCGAGAGAGTGAATCTTGACTCTTAAATACCTATCTAGCTCGACAGAGTAGATAAATTATGGTTTGGGGCTGTTTCGCAGTGTTAAGCTTGTCGATGTTCGAGAGAAATCGCTTGAATCGTAATAGTTGTTAGAGAGAAAACTATTGAACTTCTAGTCCAACCTACCCATAATGTTTTAGAAAAATATTGTTAAATCTTAATTACCCAAATAGCATGATTAGCTTATAATCGATCACATCCTGAAAATCCTTTTAATCTTGTTGAAACCCCTATTTTTGCATTTGTTTTAGTTGTTAAATGTACAAACTAATTCTCCCAATCTGACATTTGTTGTCACCCCTTTCAATTTAGCTACATATTTTCGATAATTCCTATTCCTATGACCGACTAGATTACATTTGCACTTCATAACTAAATTTAAACACGTGCCACTCCCTGTGGGTTCGACTCCAACTCTTCGTTGGATTTTATAATGAATAACGATCATTTACACCTAGAATCGGATGAGGTGGATTTGAAACGTTAATCAAAATGGCGTTGCTGCCGGGGAGTGGTGTTGTTTAAATTCTAGTATTGAAGTTGAATTGTAATCTTTTTGTGTTGTAGTTGAATCGACTTATTTTGGTTTTTGTTTGTGTTTCTTGTCTTGAACAGAGAAAGAGATGAGCGTGAACGGCAGTAATGGTAGCTAAGTGGGCCACCAAGACGTTATTAGGAATCTAAATGATGTAAATGACCCAATTCAATTGGGTGGTGTTGGAGCAATACGTCTACCTCCTGTTGAGGGGAATGGTTTTCCATGTGACTAGCACGATGCTACAGCTCGTCCAAATGAAGGGATTATAAGGAAAGCTGGCTCACGAAGATCCCCATGAGCATATTCGGAACTTCGTGGATGATTGTTGTCCATTCTCATTCAAGAACATATCACAAGAATCTGCCTGTATCAGGTTGTTTCAATTCTCCTTGATGGGTGAAGCTACCAAACGGTTAGTTGAGTTACCAAGGGACTCCATCACCTCTTCGGATGATCTTACCACAACGTTCCGAGTGTGATTAATTCCCCCATCAAAAATTATGACGCAAAGGGATAGCATTGTCACGACCTGAGAGCACCCCCAAGTCGTAAGTTGCATACTCGACCTCTTGGAGGTCAAATACTAGCCCTTAGCAATCAATGATCGCATTAGGTAATAAAAACGG
Source organism: Solanum acaule (assembly GCA_036250505.1). Classification (NCBI taxonomy): domain Eukaryota; kingdom Viridiplantae; phylum Streptophyta; class Magnoliopsida; order Solanales; family Solanaceae; genus Solanum; species Solanum acaule. The sequence continues at coordinate 6,597 of JAJOOR010031251.1, read as the reverse complement.
TAAGGAATAAAAACACTTTTTAAAACAAATCCATAATACTCATAAAATCTTTCAAATGTAAAGAAGTAGAATTTCTAAGTCTCATGTACCATCTTAGACACGAATAGAACATCTTGGGACACGACCCTTTACAACAATAGAAAATATAAGTCCTATACAATGTCTAAATGGAAATACTAGAAAGATAACAACTATGTCCTCGAATATATGAGGACATACCAAGCTTCTTGAGAAGAGTCAATATCCCAAGCTTCCTCAAAAGATCTCCTCACTTTCCACCACCTACACTTGTAACAATAGAGAAATATGGAATTAGTACAATAAGTACTAAGTATGACGACCACGCAAGAAAACATGCACAATGGACATTTACAAGGAATGTATGCTTTTACGACCTTCTTTAACAAACCTTTACAACCACAAGCATAAACCCACATTTCAAGTCACCATTCACAAATAAGATCATATTCACATCATTTACAACTCAATTAACACAAGTGTACAATACTTAAACAAGATATCAATGTAATTCCTTCATTACCATTTAAGCCTCTATCTCAAGTCACCTTAAGCCACACTTAACTGAATAATGAAGTGACCGCCCATACAACCTCTTCATATACGCCTAAGTGTTTCTAAGAGTTACCATAGACAAGGGTTTTATCATTACATTATAACATACTAAGTCAACATTCTTTATAAAACCATTTAAGAGACACACAAGCATATAAGGGACAATCACATAATAGCACTAAGGCTTAGGGAACTCACTTTAGCATGCCATGTGTAGATAGCATCCCATACTACTACCTACACGTTGTAGAATCTATCCTATACTAGAGTGCACATCCCATATGATGGAAATAGGCCGTAACCGACATAGACCACACTAGCAAGGTATGGAATCCAGAGTCTATCCTACTCCGTGGAGGTTGTTATACTTGCCAAGGGCAGAACTAAAAGCAATCCATGTTGGCACATGGTTTAAGAGATGTCCAAAGATGTTCATTGTGCCTAATCTCATGCTCAACTAGGCCACCATCCTAACCACATCCACTCGGTGCTTAGCCTTGAATTACACAGAGTATTCAATCACATATGTACTAGAGAGGGTTCCTTTTCTAGTTCAACCAACTCATAGTACATCTTCCCAAGAAAGGCCCCATTTCTTAGTCATAGCCAATCTAGGTTCATAAGGATAGCTCATTTGACTTTCTTAGATAAGGATTCTCATTCCGTTCTAGCTCTATCCATCTCTAAGTGTATCATTTCACTCAAGAAGGGAACATCACCCTAAGGCCCATTCTTCAAGGTTATACATTTACTTAATAAAGCTAGACTCATGAGAAAGGCACTATGCTTAAGTCTACCAATTCAAGTCCTGGCCTATAATTTCTCTTTTCGCATTTATAGGAAGAACTCCATTACTAAGTCATAGCCCAACCAAACATTCATATATATAATCAAGCTTTCATGACACGAGACAAGATACTCAAGTCTAGCATATGAGCTACAACATTATCTTATAAAGACTCATCATAGTCCATCATCACCACATATCACCATTTCAAGAGAAACATGCTTTCACATTAGCATAATAACACTTTATAAAATATCTCATTAATACCATTAGAACATCTTCACATTATAGCTTCACACAAACTTTACGTATGGCTTCATATAGGACTTTACATATAGCCTCATATGTGCATAATATACAACAATACAATAACACTCATATAATACCCTTGATGGCCTCAATTCACAATAATACAATAATCCAACATTATACAACAACTTCACCAATGCCTTCATGGCTACAATTCACAATAATACCACACAAGAATAAGATATAACACTTCCACCAAAGGTGGATCAACCTACCAACAACAATCAATTCAATAAAGAGGGTTCAAGCTTTCTTACCATAATCCAAAGCCATAGCCAAAATCACCAAAATCCAAGCAATCACCAATACTTCACCCATAAGGTTACCATCCTTAATTCCCCCATTATCAACAATTAATCATGAATAAACATTAAACAACACAAGAGATATCAATACAATTCACTTTACACATAATTCCATCAATTTTGAATTTTTAGAAATAGACCCACTTCATAGCAAATTTTAGGGTTTTGTAGAAGACAAGGGTTGATGGAGTATTTCATTCAAAAACCACAAATAAATATCAATTAATCCATATCCGAACGTTTCAAATCATTTTCATGCAAGAACCTTTGATAGAATTCAAAAACAAGCTTTTAGTCACTTTTTGAAAACATTGTAAAATCCTTTGAAATTGACTCTAGGATGAAGATGAGTCCTAGATGAAGAGCCACACATACCTCACTTGAAGAATCCACTCGAAATTTGATGAAGAACTCACCAATTCCAACCTTAGCTCTTCTTCTTCTTCTTCTATGAACTAGAGAGAGTTTTTTTTAGAGAGGGAATGATTTTGGAGGGTGTGATTTGAAGAATGAGTTTAAAACCCTCACTTAAATGCTAAAATACACTTAAAATACTAAAAACAACTTAAAATAAATGTACATACATTTAATTAGCCAAGGGGGGGAATTTACCAACCCACCCTTGGCTTTGCCGGTTTTGGACAACTTTTACAGTGCCCATTGACAACCCATCATTGACGGACCATCCTAGTTGGCGTCGTTTGGGACTACAACTGCTCAAATGGGGACTTTGCTCCCCAGGCTAAGTGTGGAGTGACGCCCACCCTTGACGGGGTGCCAGCTATTTGACGAGGCGTTAACCCTTGGGCATCAAGCACACTGACTTGGGCAGTCTCTTGCCAAGGTTTGGGTCCTCTCCAAGGACCCTTAGGTTGGTCCTTGGGGAATCGTACCGAGACGTCATGACCCTATACCAAACCTCCTAGTCACTAGGGTCACTCCCACTAACCTAGGACCTCAAACCACACACAAAACAACACACAAAACTACGATAACACATCACATACACTAGCACCAACACTAGGCTAGTCTCTGAACGACATGGACATCTCTTGACGTTTGACTTCTAAATACACTAAACTAACATTACACACTTCCTAACTACCATACACACTGATTTTAACCACTAGAAACCACATAACCAATCAACAACACACATGAGAGGCTCTAGCTTACCTAGTTCCTTTTTTTGGGTTTCTACATTATCCCCCACTTGGGAACATTCGTTCTAGAATGACTCAAAAACACTTTTAAGGGAAGCAACCAAAGTAAACAGCCCACCATCAAGCATTTAACCATATAAACAATACAAAAAACAAAGGAGGAAAAACAACTCCACATCTAATTCTCATATAAGCATCGTGCAATTCAAGAAAGTAAAAGCACATTCACTAACTCCTTTTGCACTTCACATTACCATTCTTTTCATTTCATTGTTGGAGGAACTTCCTTTTCCACAATACCAATCCCCTTTCAACATCAAGGAACCCAATAAGAAATAGACACATCATGCAATTTTCAAGAACACTCTTAAGCATGCTCAACTAATCAACTCTAACAACTTTTAGCAACTCACCAATTTATGCATATAGGGAGAACAACAATCATGAAACTCATTTGCTCATTTAAATCAAGAACTCAATTTAAAGCATGCATCATTATAAGGAGAAATATAGAAACTCATTTTTCACGCAAGACTCCAAAACCATGCATCATGCTTCTACAATTCTATGACTCAAGCTTGATTAGGAATAGAGGAAAGAGGAAAGAATATCCAAACTCACCTCAACTCATCATTCAACATACCATCCCCCACTTAAGAGAAACCCATCTAAACCAGTACAAAAGGATTCCAACATAAAACTAGAAATTATGACTTACCGGCACCTTCATCCGGATTTGCTTCCTTGTTAGCTTGGAGAGCATAGAAACGATTCCTTGCTTGACCATCAACACTAGGACCAATATAAGGAGCTTGCCTAGCATTCCTTCCTTTAGCCACAATACTAGGACAATCTCTAAACTTGTGATCATTTTTCCCACAACCATAGCAACCACTTGTGCCGGATAGACACTTCCCAAAATGCTTCTTTCCACAAGTGGAACAAGTAGGCTTAGCAATTTGAGAACCACCACCTCCTTCATGGTTAACCTTAGGAGAACTTAAGAAATCTTGATTTGGAGCCCTCTTCTTAAACCTAGGTTGTCCTTGATCCTCATACCTACCCCTTTTCAAGACTTTCCTCACCCTAGTCATCTTGGACTCCTCAATAGATTGAGCATACACAACAAGCCTAGAGATGTTCATGTCACCATGGAGCATTTCCGTACGACACTCTTCTTTCACCAAGTCGGATACACCGGTAACAAACTTACTCATCTCCTCTCTAGAGTTAGACACCAAAGATGGAGCATACCTAGACAACATAGAGAACTTCAAAGCATACTCCTCCACACTCATGTTACCTTGCCTAATATTAATGAACTCTTCAATTTTGCACTCCTTCTTCTCTAGGGGAAAGTACATACCCAAGAATGCTTCCTTAAACTCCTCCCATTCTATAGGACCCGCTTCCTCTGGCCTATTTGCCTTCCATTGAGTGTACCAAATTTGGGCCACCTCCTTCAATTGGTATGAAGCCAATTCTGCTTTGTCTCTAGAAGATACTCCTATAGCATCCACAATTTTGTAAATCTCATCCAAGAATCCTTGGGGATCTTCTCCAATTCTAGAGCCCACAAAGATAGGAGGATTCATCCTCACGAAGTCTCTCAACCTTGAGGCTACCGTACTCTCATAGGTATTCACCCTAGGCCCCACATCTCTATTTGCTTGAGCCATCATGGCTCGGGCAAGGGTCACAAAAACCCCTCTAATTTCCTCATTAGTCATTTCTGGGGGAACCACCGGAACCTCATTCACTTGCTCACCCAAAGGAGCTCGATTGCCTTGCACACCTTGATCATGTTGCACAACTTGAGGAGGAACTCCCCTATCACCTAACTCCTCTTTCGCTCTCCTTCGGTTCGTCCTCGTATTCATTTCCTATAAACACACGAGATAGATTAGGAAAGATACTTATAGACCAAACTCTAAGGCACGACGTCAAGATTAATGAAAGAAGTGAAACTTCTACCATCCTATAGCCTCTCGCTCATAGATGTGTCGCAACTCACACCGATGAACAAGACTCTACTAGATGTGGCATATGAGACTTTGAATCCTAAGGGACAATTTCCAAAACATTATGCTCTGCTACCAAGTTTGTCACGATCCGAGAGCACCCCCAAGTCGTAACATGCGTACTCGACCTCTTGGAGGTCTAATACTAGCCCTTAGCAATCAATCATCACATTACATAATAAAATTGGTAAGGAATAAAACCACTTTTTAAAACATATCCATAATACTCATAAAATCTTTCAAATGTAAAGAAGTAGAATTTCTAAGTCTCATGTACCATCTTAGACACGAATAGAACATCTTAGGGACATGACCTTTTACAGCAATAGAAAATATAAGTCTTATACAATGTCTAAATGGAAATACTAGAATGATAACAACTATGCCCTCGAATATATGAGGACATAACAAGCTTCTTGAGAAGAGTCAATATCCCAAGCTTCCTCAAAAGATCTCCTCACTTTCCACCACCTACACTTGCAACATTAGAGAAATATGAAATTAGTACAATAAGTACTAAGTATGATGACCATGCAAGAAAACATGCAAAACGGACATTTACAAGGAATGTATTGTTCTAAGACCTTCTTTAAAAAACCTTTACAACCACAAGCATAAACCCACATTTCAAGTCACCATTCACAAATAAGACCATATTCACATCATTTACAACTCAATTAACACAGGTGTACAACACTTAAACAATATAGCAATGTAATTCTTTCATTACCATTTAAGCCTCTATCTCAAGACACCATAAGCCACACTTAAGTGAACAATAAAGTGACCGCCCATACAACCTCTTCATATACACCTAAGTGTTCCTAAGAGTACCATAGACGAGGTTTTTATCATTACATTAGAACATACTAAGTCAACATTCTTAATAAAACCATTTAAGAGACACAAAAGCATATAGGGGACAATCACATAATAGCCCTAAGGCTTAGGGAATTCACTTTAGCATCTTCTCAGCCAACTCGTGCCATGTGTAGATAGCATCCCATACTACTACCTACACGTTGTAGAACCTATCCAATACTAGAGTGCACATCCCATATGATGGAAATACGCCTTAACCGACATAGACCACACAAACAAGGTATGGAATCCAGAGTCTATCCTACTCCGTCGAGGTTGTTCTACTTGCCAAGGGTAGAAATAAAAGCAACCCAAGTTGGCACATGGTTTAAGAGATGTCAAAGGATGTTCATTGTGCCTAATCTCATGCTCAACTAGGCCACCATCCTAATCACATCCACTTGGTGATTAGCCTTGGTTTCTATAGAGTATTCAATCACATATGTACTAGAGAGGGTTCCTTTTCTAGTTCAACCAACTCATAGTACATCTTCCCAAGAAAGGCCCCATTTCTTAGTCATAGCCAATCTAGGTTCATAAGGATAGCTCATTTGACTTTCTTAGATAAGGATTCTCAT
>JAJOOR010031250.1:0-15049 GCA_036250505.1 Solanum acaule | reverse complement strand
ATGAAAGTTTGCCCAGGTCCTTGGATTCTTCAAGAGAGGAAATCTTAGATTCAAACCTCTCAGGAAGAGTCACAAGAACTTTCTCCACAATTCGTTTGTCTGTAAATTCTTCACCAAGAAGTCTAATGTTATTAACAATTAAGGAGATTCGATCAGCATACTTACTGATTGTTTCATCGTCCTGCATATTCAAGCACTCGAACTCTCTTTTCAGGTTCAACACTTGCATTTGACGTGTTCTATCGCTGCCTTGATATTCTTCTTTCAACCTATCCCAAGCCTCTTTTGCTGTTTTGCAAGCCATGATTCTGTAAAACACAGAATCTGCCACAGCATTCTGCATAAGCGACTTGGCTTTAGATTTCTTTGCCTTCTCTTCGTTGTTGGATTTGATTTGAGCCAAGGTAGGATTTGCTGGTAGAGCAGCAAGTGGTTTATCTTCCGTCACAGTTTCCCAAAGTTCATAGGCTTCCAGAAAAGCTTGCATCTTCACAGACCAGATTTGGTAATTTTCACCGGTGAAAGTGAATGGTGGATTTAAAGGTAGGTTGTTGGATGCCATTTGTGTTGTAGGTTAAAACTTTTTGGTCCTGTGATGCCACTGTTAGAACAAAAATACTCAAGAAACTAGTTTGAAGAATAAAAATAGAGTGAACTTATGAAATTCCAGCTATGTATTAATTTGCATAAGATCTGAATTTACACAAGGAAAAACCTAACCATTTCCTATCTAGTAGCCACTTACAAAGTGGATGTTAAAACTAAATAAGAACATGTGCCACTAACAACCATAAAAGGGGCCACTAACAACCATTAAAGGGGCCACTAACTTCAGAAAGTTGAGAAACTAAAGTTGACTAAGTCTAGCTAGAAAATAGGAAGCACTAAACTGAAATAAGTAAAAAACAGTAAAAATAATAAGCTAGAAAAAATGTGAGTTGTCTAACAGAATCTTGATCGTTCTTCCTTTTCTCCTCTTTTCCTCTTCTTGAACTCCTCTCAGAACCCTGAGCGTAATTTAGGAATGACTAAAACTGATTCCAATCAGTTTAGACTCCTAAAAGGTTAACAAAAACGAGCTAGGCTAGTGGGGTGAGGAAAAGACAAAAATACCCCTCATTAATTCGGGTAACTTTCCTTAACTGGACAGGCTGAACTCAAACGAGCATATCTCCCTAATCCGAACTCAAAATTTAGCAAACTCAGTGGCGTTGGAACAGGAACTCAGAGAGCTTTCATTTGATACCTTATGGGTCTCCTGACTCATCCTGTACTAAAAGTTATGGTCATTTGAAGTTGACCCAAAATTTAGAAGAACTTACGAATGACTTGAATGAATTTTCTTTAGTTCTTTTTAGAACTCAAGGTGTTACATCTAGTGAACTTAACAGTTAAGAAAATTTAAATTCTTCGGTAAAAACACACTCACTACGAAGAATGGTTCGAGTCTTCGCTCAAAAATTTTCCGAGGTGTTACATTATCTCCCCCTTGGGATCATTCGGCCTCGAATGACGGTTGGACTGTGTATGGAATGGGGTTTCTCTTACTATCTATATGACTTATGCACTTGCCTACTAACATAGGTTGAACTGATTCATACCAAGAGTTGGGACTTTTTGTTGCACCTAAGTCAAGAACGATGCTATTGTGAACATAGTCACTCTCTCTTTGAAGTTACCTTATTTGGAACAAAGGGAGTCTGGGCATGAAGTAAGTATAGGAATACCATGCATGGGGTAGTGTGACTACCAGTTGTTAAGCTTAGAAACACTTCTCAACTATGCTCGCATTTCCTTATTATCATACCTCATTGGCTGCAACTCATAGATCCCACAAGAGTACATGACTACTCTTACCAAAGACTGAGTCTAATGGTATGCTCTTATTGTATTCAAGCTTAACCCAAAATTCTAAGGTCCAGGTTCTATACCTCTCTATGGGGAATCTCATCCCAAGAATATTACTCTTTACCATCACATTCATCCTACATCGGGCACATATCAAGAACGACCTAATGTTTAACAAAACCACATTCAAGCTTAGTACCTCTAACTACTCCTTGGACTCCTACCATACCAACTAGAATTTGCCGCATTACTACTCGGACCTAACTAAGGGTTCTTATTTAACTATTTCTCATAGTAAAATCTCATCCTCCTCTTCCTCTACGTATATAACCTTAGATGGAATTATCACACCATCATTATCACGATAAGAACATTAACCTTCTCCTTCTAACATCACTCCACTACTAAAAGGACCTTTGAAAAGATATTTCCCATACTTTTTTTTAGCTCATTACTATCTTATTCTCAACACTTGACTTCATTTCTCATCTTATCATCTCCCTCTTAGGTCTAAAGGTGACACTTGAAAGCTATGGACCTATTCCATCATCTCTAAACTGGTCTACATCCCCCTTAACTCTAACACTCGGGAAAAGTTTATCTCGTGACTACCGAACTCTACATTAGCAGGCGCTAAGACCTCTTTCTAAGATGTTTCTCTTAACCTCAATTGGGACCTCATCTGGATACATACCTTCTCGGGTGTACCTCTTAGTGCTCTACCTTCATTTCTCTCCTCTATGGGTCATAATACCACATTTTCATTGTAAGGTACCACCCTTATCTCCTCATCTATTTCAGGTCAAATCTAGTAGATCAGATCTCAAAACTAACACTATCCTCCTCATGTTGCCATATTTTGATCACGTTACTCATCTCAAATTCAAGCTTAGTGTCTAGTATTTAACATATTTATCGATAGGATTGCTCACACCTTATAGTACTACTTGCGACAACCAGAAAAGTCCAGAAACACTCCCCCACTAAGATTTCATGACAAGTAGGAAATCTTTAGCTGCCCGTCTACCTACCTACAGTTTACCTTCACCTTCCATTTCACAACTTAAGTACTATTTACTCACTTACTGGGAATTACCTCTCAAATAGTTCTATCATCTTCTGAATACCATGGGGCTCCCTTTTCAAAATTCATAAGCCTAGCTTGGGTCTATCACCTCATACTAACTATTCCTCGTCCTTCTATCAAAAACTCTCCACATCATTATTATTCCTTTTCTACTCATAAAGGAACTCATCACTTAAAACTGACTGGGTACATGATTGAAATAACATAATCTGCCCCTTCACTATCTCCCTTTCTTAGATTACTTTACCTCTGCATGCTTTTCTCTAACTCTGGGCACTTTTAGTACTACTGCTCATAATCTCGTAGCTCATGCTACCTTTTCGGGTTAAAATATTAACCCAAGATCTACAACACACCTCCTAATAAGGATCTCAATTGGAACAAGGTTTTAGAGAAGAGAGTACATCTCACTTTTAGCTTTGAACGCACGATTCATATGAACATGAGTGCATTCCTTTGAAGCTCAACACTTAACTCACTCATGGGCTTCTCTCAATCCCCTCTGGAGTATCATGAATTCCTCAAGATTTTACTAAGAGTAACTCATCGGTAAATAACTGATATTGATTTTCAACCACCTCAAGTATGAGGGGTAGTCGAATGGATATGAGAATGCACGAGTTAGAATAAGTCTCCATGACATAGCTCTATTGTACGATTAAGAATATGAAAGCAGGGACACTTTTCTTAAATGATTGTAGTCCCTCGTTTATAGAAGTGGGGCCCTCAAAACCATAAACAAGTCCTTACTGACACGACTTCATAGAAACCCTAGGACACATGGACTCTGTGCTCTCATACCAAGTTTACCATGCCTCGAGCCTACACCCTGGATGTAACTGGCACTCGAAAACCATTGTTGGTTCCCAAGTGAACCCTTGACCTAGCTCCTTACTCAACGAAAGACTTACTCAAGCAAAAATGAAAACTCATGATGCAAAAATAAATTTAAGAACTTAATTTAAACTCAACTCCAATAATCATCTGAAAATAATTTAACAAGTATTAGTTAAATGCCTCATGAAATCAAAACATTACAACAACAACAAAGGAAATAATGATAGACTCCTTGACTCTTAAACTATCTATGAAGCCTCTACTATTACAAAAGTATTATCGGGACAAGACCCACGACATCCTAACAATTGAATAAAAATGGAACCCTCCGGAAGCAATGAGGCTCACCAAAGCTAACTAGAACTGCAACTGGTCTCAATGGAGCATCATTGATGAACCTGAATACCTGTGTCTGCATCATAAAAAGATGCAGACCAAATGGCGTCAGTACATGGAATGTACGAGAATGTAAGCAGAATTCTAAAGCATAAACATAAGTATGAACTAATAGAACAGGACATACTTACCTCTTCTCAAACTCACTCAACTCAAACTTCACTCAAGAATAGGATACTTAACTGAAGATACTCAGCTCAAGATACTCAAGGATAAAGCAATAATAAAAGATGCCATATCTAGAAAGCTTTCCAAACAGTAGATAATAACTCAGTTGTATGTAAAAATACAAAAATAATTCTTATTTGGGAGATTCTCTAACTGACAACCATCACTATGAGCTATGTGATGATATACCGCCTCGCCCACGCTGCCAGAACTCTCTTATACCTTGCTAGGGTATAGAATTCCTCAACTAAGTGGATCCACTAAGCTATGCTTAAAAAGCAATAAGGAATCGTCTAAAAAGTATGACCCTTTCTACCCACGTTGGCTCCATGGTTTATAAGGACTTTGAGTTATCTGAACTCATCCCCATATCGGTACTCAATACTACTCCTAAAATATAACTTAGCTCATATGTTTAAAATCATTTCCCCATCCTAAAACTTTGAGATTATTACTCAAAATATTTCTCTTAAAAGAGATAGTACTCAAACTCCTCATGAACTCATTTGGAAATCAATGTTTCCCCTCATTTTAAATGAAAAAACATTTACTCTTGGGAATACTTAGTTCCTATATATTCATTTTGAAAAATATGAAACTCAACTCTCCTTATCCTCATACTCAAGTACTCAAGTCTTAAAACAGATTATCAATAATTGTAAAAGACTTCTAAAAAATAGGGTTCATGCCGAATTATGGATGTGAATGACTTAATTCAAGGTTATCAATAACCATATATAAAACTCAATACTCGGAACTTAATAACTCTAGAACTTAAGGACTCAATGATACTACTTACCTTGAGAATGCTCGACTCATAGGATTCATGTGGAATTATAGGCATGAACAACTCAACTCAAGGACTTTTATGTGTAACATGTAGTAGTCCCATATTAGGAATACAATCTCAAAAGGGTTAGGAACTCTATACTCAAGAACTTAGAAATCAATGATACTCCTCCTCTCAAAGATACTAAATTTATGGTGTTCATGCGGTATTTATGGGCATGAACGAATCGACTCAAGGATCTCAATGATAATGTAGACTCATGAATACATTCTGCTCATTCTCATACTCACTTACTTGAGTCTTGCAACAATTTATAAATAATTGTAGAAGACTCCTCGAAAAGACTCAAATGGACTTTCTCAAACTTTACTCTTAACTTTATCTTGAATTTGAATTATGAATTCAAGAGTTATAACTTGGATATGCATGATCTTTCAAGGGTTAATGAGGATTTTAATTGTGAATATCAAGTAGAATACATAGGTACGATTCGAGGGGACTCACCCGGAAAAAAGGACGGAAGGGTAGGGGACCTGGAGACCCTAGCACATTGAGTGGCTCAGGGAGCTACACCCTAACCTACAGAACACTAGTTGGGGCGCACTGAGTGGTGCGGTGCCCCAAGCCTCTTCCTAGAAAACCGACGACTTTTCTTGTTCAAACTCAAGCCCTAACTCATCTAGAATCAAACGATTTCCCTCAAACTCTTTTGGATCCTTAAACCCAACATAATTACAACAAAATCTACACCAAAACCCACCAAGAACAATACTTATTCGCAACTCTCACCTCAAGAACTCAACTAGAACTTCATTATCAAAGAACGAAACACAAAACCTCAAGAAGTCAACAAGATTCTCAATATACTCAATCTCATGGATGAAATTCATAAAAGAAACTCATGATTGGCGTGTGGGAGAACAAACCCAACACTATGATAGCTTACATACCTCTTAGGATCGAATCCTTGGCGTAAACCCCTCGAAGATTGCAAGAATCTTGATCGTTCTTCCTTTTCTCTCCTCTTTTCCTATTCTTGAACTCCTCTCAAAACCCTAAGCGTAATTTAGGAATGACTAAAACTGATTCCAATCAGTTTAGACCCCTAAAAGGTTAACAAAAACGAGCTAGGCTAGTGGGGTAAGGAAAAGACCAAAATACCCCTCATTAATTCGGGTAACTTTCCTTAACTGGACAGGCTGAACTCAAACAAACATATCTCCCTCATCCGAACTCAAAATTTAGCAAATTCGATTGCGTTGGAAAGAGGACTCAGAGATCTTTAATTGTATATCTTATGGGTCTCCTAAATCATCTTGTGCTAAAAGGTATGGTCGTTTGAAGTTGACCCAAAATTTAGAAGAACTTCTGAATGACTTAAATAAATTCTCTTTATTTCTTTTCGGAACTCAAGGTGCTACATCTAGTAACCTTAACACTTAAGAAAATTTAAATTCCTCGGTAAAAACTCACTCACTATGAAGAATCGTTCGAGTCTTAGCTCAAAAAAAAATCGGGGTGTTACAAGCTACAGTTGCAGCTGAAGAAAGTACATGGCTTCTATTGATGAAGGATTTAAAGCAACCAGTGGCTATGCAGTTTCCTTGTTCTGTGACAATCAGTCAGCAATCAGTTAAGCTGGAATTCTATTTTTCATGCAAGGACTAAGTATATGGAAATACATTACTACTTTATCTGAGAAAAAGTGATACAAGGAGAGATCGACTTGGAGCATATTAAAACAGAGCAACAAATTGCAGACTTGTTGTCGAGAGGATGTGTTACAGTCGTACAACATCAACACATTTTCTTTAGTTTTACTAAGTCTTGCAGTAGCTATTTTGTAGTTGTTAGTTGTCACTTTTTTATTTAATTAGTTCTTGATATTTTCCTAGTTGTAGTTAGTGCAAATTTGTTTACTTAGAGTTTAGGGAAAGTAGTTTAGTGGGATTATGATTCCACAAATTTTGTAAGCCTATATTAGGCCATTGAAAGTATTAAATAAAACATTCAACAACTCTTTCTTAGCAAAAACAGTTTCACGGTTTCTCCTATTCCTTCTTCCTTGTTATTTGTCCTTTGATTACTAAGCATTCCGTTGTGTTTAGTTCTGCAGTATTGAGCACTAATTTGGGTAAGAGTTAAGACAACTCAACCCTTTAAATTGTGCCGCTATTGTAGATAGGATTGTGCCATTGGTTCAGGCGACTTCTCACCCAGCCGCGTTGAGGGCTTTTTAGATGGATCCATACGTTCAGTTTTGTTGTCCTATGCTCCAGCAAGGTATAGGATGGCTATGTCAACATGGGTTAGATGTTGTATCATCACGAGACTCATAGTGATGGTTGCTGGTTAGATAAACTCTCAAAGAAAAGTAAAGTATATTATTTTAGTGTTTTGCTAATATTTCATGGTTGTTAACACCCAATTTTGGCTCTCCGTTTTCCTAGAATCATTTTTCTTCATGTTTAGTAATTTACTAAAATTAATTTGCCTATTTTTAATGTTGACTTCAACAAATCCTGGAAAAGTTATTATCTTTGCCTTATTTTTGAATATTTTAATTAAATATGCTTGAGTATATGTATATGTATATACATTTGGCATTTTCACTCTTTACTTTTTAATAATTTAATCTTTTTTTAAAACTATATTTTTCATTGGAAATTTTGTCCCATTGAAGTTTAATTTGAATACGTATATAAATTATTTATATCTCTTATATACATATATATTTTTTAGAAGATTAACTAGGATGAAAGAAATATTATAAAATTAGTTAACTTGAAATAAAATGTATTTTTCTCACAAGTTAATTCACCAACACATTTTGGGCCATTTATATTCTTTCTTCAGCAAAATATTGCAGCCCAATCTTAAAAAAGAATATGAAAAATTAGCTAACTAGTCAAAATTCCTAACATAACTATTAAAAACATCTACACTTTAAAATAATTATTAAAAATGTCAGTATGCCAATATTTTAGCAAATAAAGTTTATCCTAATATAATTATTTACCTTCCTTTTATTTCTCAAATTGGACCCACTCTTTTACTCCATTACCAGTGAAAGGAATGAAAAAAAACCCAGTACTCACTTTTCTCTCTCTTAATTTTTTATCCAAATTCTATCATTTCTCTTTCTTTCTCATACGATTTCTTCCATTATTCTGTCTCCTCAAGTAACTTAAACATTACCTTATAAAAATATAAATTTCTTCATTTTTCTGAATTTCTCAGAAAATCATTCAAAATATTTTCAACCTTTTATACAGGTAAATACATTATCGTGAAGTGCTTTTCCAGATTTTCGATATATTGGGTGTTTATGATTTTTCACGATTTCGACTTTATAGTTTGATTTTTTTCTGTAATTTGTTTTTTGTGTAGGAAATATAGTAGTTCATTAACATTCATATAGCATATATAGATTTTTTGATTTTATATACACTGTTGTGTGTTTAGTAATTTTGAGATTTTTATTTAGGATTTTAGGTAAGGGAAAAGAATCTGATTTTCACTATAATGTCTGATTCAAAGAGGATTACAAGAGGTATCCCAAATAATTATCAACTTTTTTGGGATTTTCCATCTATTGATTTATGCATTACCCAAGGATTGTTTGAAAATGTGGGTTGTGTGTCTAAAATGGTTTAAGAGAGTAGTTAAAAAAAGAGTTGTGGGTGCGGAAGAAGTTGATGAACAAGTTTAACAATATTTGTATTCAATATTGATAAATGTATGTATTTAGTTTCATACTTGTATCCCTCTGTAAATAATTGTACCCCAGTTATCAAAATTGTTTAACATAAATAGAGACTCACGTTTGTTTAACAATATTTGTAGTCAATATTAATAAATTCATGTATTTACTTTCATACTTGTATCATTGTGTAAATAATTACATCTTAGTGATCAAAATTGTATTACATAAATGCCTATGTATTTATATCTTTATCAAATATGTTTACAAATACACTACAATTATCATAATTTTGTATTTCAAACAACCACTTCTAGTATACACTATAATTATCATAGTTTTTCTGATAATGGATATCAAAAAAACAAAGACAACCAGCCAAACACTTTATCAAAATGATTCTTTTTCAGATTGTGGATACAATATTTATCAAAATGATAACGAATATAATATTTATCAAAAGAATTCTTCGATTGATTAAACATTACAATTTTTATTTTTTTTACAAACATTCCATATTCATTCTTATTTTTCATTCAAACAAATTAAAATTAAAACTACCCAGCAAAACTAATGCTCCCACTTAGTTCATAGCAGGTACAATTTACAATTATCAAAACATTCCATAGCCATTTTTGAATCAATGGAATGTTAAAAATCTATATTCGAAATTTGATGAAGAAGGGGGATTGGCGCCCTAGTCGTTTACCTTTGAAATTGTAAGTGATATGTTCAAATATGCTTTCCGTGATTTTCTTCTTTCTGTTATTAAATAATTGTATTCTTTCAAATCAAACAAATAAAAAATAGATAAATCAGAAGAATAACTGACTGAAATATTGACATTTTAAATATAATTATTGAAAATGTTGACAAGAGGTTTAATTAAAAGCTAAAGTATTGACATTTTGAAAATTTTCCCAAAAAAATAATTCCTTTGCGCCCAAACTCAACTTGATCTACCAAAAATACCTTGAACCCTTCTCTTGCTCCCACTTAGAACCGTCAAAATGGGCTTAGCCCATGAGACCGACCCAACCTTACCATTATTGGGGTAGGATTGAGATAGGATTTTTCAATCCCATTTAAAACTACGGCTTATAAGCCCGACCCATATAAGCCCTTGACCCTTGAGGCTTGATCTCGGTCGGGCCGGAGTCAGCCTATGGGCCAGAACTATTTATTTAAGGGTAACTTACAATAATCTCACTAGTATATAAGATAATTACTTAAATTCAAGCTATGTTGTTATATTATGAATCTTCTCAGATTTTGGTACATCTAGATACATGTATCTTGAGATACATAAACTCAAAATTAGGTTAATTTGTTCTAGATACACTCTATCTTAGTGGATTCACATGTATCTAGAATACATAGATAAATTCGCGCCCTCGCCTCCCTTCCATCTCACTCGTCACTCTCTTATCTCGCTAGCGTATATGAGATACATCACACCAAATACATGTATCTCGCGTATCTAGTATCCTAGATACATGCTAATCACACTAGATGTTTTGCTAGTGTTATTGAAATAACACCATTATTTGTCATATTTACTTTGAAAATCTTCTCATTTCTTGATGTTATAGAATTTAAAGTTTGAAATGAAAAAGTATGAAAAGAAAGAAAAAAAAAAGGGCTAGCCCGCCCCAGCCCTTGGCCCTTCTAGGGTTGGGTTGGGCATTTTTAGGCCCTTCCAAATGAAGGGTCAGCCCGCCTTAGCCCATCAAATTCCTTGGCCCATGAGACTTGGGTCGGGTGGGACTGGGCAGGTCCTTTTTGACAACTCTACTCTTACTTCCATCATCTTTACACTCCAAAGAGCTGATGAAAACCTAAGCCTATCTTGCCACTCATCTCCCTCACCCTAAGAATCCGCAAGATTTTATGCTCAAATCTCTGCCACCCCTATCAAGCATCTGTGAACATCAATAGTCCCCTAGCTTCTCTAAAATGACTGAATTCAAATGTTCACATTTCCAAATCTCTTGAAAACACCAAATACAATTCAAAATCTGCGATTCAGATTCAAATGTTAGGTTTTTTATATTTATTGCTTCTTCCTGTTCATCTCATCTTCGTTGTCTCTCAATCTATTCAAAGAAGTGATTCCTTGTTTTATTGTTATTTTGAATTCGAGCAGCCCATATTTCAAACTAACAGAGCCGTGGTTTTTTCGCTATAAATAGGGCTCTTAAACTTTCTCAAAACTACGTCCTTTGGAGAATCTGTCTAGAGGGAGTTGATAGCGGAGTATAAGATTCAAAGCACTAGTTTGCTGCCCTAGAGAAGGTCTGTATTTCTCCTCTGTCACCTTATTTAATTCATAGAGCAAAAATAGTCTTTTGAATGTAGTGCTACTTGTTTAATTTTTGTTTCAAGTATTTGTTAGAATTTGTTTTTAGTATGCTAAATGACTAATCTAAAGTAGAAATCGTAAAAGCAAAATTATTGGTTCATCAACTCGTCGCATATGTGATGAACTAACTTTATTGCTTATCGAATTTCTATTTTTGAGACTAGTTAGAATCTGTTTTACTCTTGTTCTGCTTCAGAATCAGCACCTAAAAGGATAAAATAAGCTAGAAATTCTAGATGGAAGAGCTTCCATTTTAATTTGCTAAACTTACGTTTAGTTTTGTCTCTTTATGTATTTTTTTTTTTAACATTCCTAAAAACTCTGTTTTGTTTGTTTAAGAGATTAGGTTGTGTCTCTCTGGATTAATCTTTAAGGTATTGTTTAGTTTCCACTTTCCATATGATACGTTTAAGACCATAAAATTAATGGACATTTTGATATATTTAACATATCTTTATTTTTATACCACAAGATTCAAAATTCGTCTTTCTTTTCTTAAGCTCCGTGCCAAGTCACAATTTTGAGATTATGAAACCTTAAATGATAATGATAACAATTTTGAGATTATGTTGTATGTCCAAATATGTTTAATTTTTTAGAAAGATTTTTCTAGAAAGAAACCTTTCCAAATATTATTTATTTTCACGAAATATGGGAACATGTTTCTTTTAAGACTTTTTTTTAAGCAAATTTACCACTAGGCAATGTCTAGCAGCCTTTTTTTTAAAATAAAAAATATCAATAGGGACAAGTACAAGCAAGGGGGGTTAGGTCTTGCCTTACTAATCCTAATGAAGTACCTAACTTCTGCTTCCTAACAAGCATGAAGAAAATAAGAGCTAAAGAGAACTAAGTATTTTTTGTTCACCACAGAGTTTGTAATACACTCTGTGATGATATTACAAATGAGGATGCTTAAATAATGTAAAAATATGCCAATCAAGAAGAAAGTTGAGTTATCAACCTCAAACTTTCTATTACAAAAGCATGAATTAAAAAAGATTGATTGCCCATCAAAAGTAACTTGAAGTATTTTTATCTTGTCTTCTTCTTCAAACCTATCCAACAACACTTGATAATTCATACCTTATTTATGGATTTGTCCTATCTAGTTGAACCTATTGAAACTGTCAAATGGTTATGCTTTGCCTGTCGCATCGGTAGGTGTCTTGGAACAAGCTCCTCAGTCATTTTACCGTCCCAACTATGTTGCCTTCCATGTGTCTTCTTTTTGTTTTTGTTGCTTCCACTTATTTGTTGTCTGGGTGATATATCCCCTTCCCTAGCCACTATATCAAAGCATATGTCCAACATATTGTCTTCCTCATCCTCATCAAGAGAATCCTCGTACAAATCAATTGTATTTGACACTAAGGTCCTTGACTCATTCTTTTTTTTCAAGCAAACATTTAGGCACAAATACGAGAGCTTCTGGACTTAATTTTCTATTCAAAGCAGGTGGCAGGACCTGTTTTTCTTGGATCAAATCGTTGTCATTCTCTGTTAACCTTACTTTCTTTCCAGTAGTTTTCAATTAAGCATCAAAGCTATTCGAACATAATAGGTTTCTTGAGGCATTACTAATATCTTGCCTCTTCTCACTGTCATGAAAATTCTCAGTCGGACCCTTTTTACTACATGGAGAATTATTTTGACTAGTCGGGAAAAGGGTCTGACTACTAGTTGATTTATTGTGTGCAACCAGTGTCCAGTTTTTAGTTGCATTCTCATTTTCAACTTGCAAAAAATGATGCCTAGAATTTTTAGCATCTTCAACATCAGATGTATCCATTAGTTTTTGTCACGAATCCATTAATTTTTTCCCTGAAACAATTCGCGGCGCATCAATCCCAACTCTTGGTGTTATCCCTTTGTTTTCGGTAGTTGTTTGAACACCAATATGACTTGTATCAACATCCATTCAGTCTGCACATTTTTGCTTCGAAGTGGCAGCAACCAATTGTCGATCTAAAGAAGTAGTTTTACTTTGATCGACATCTATAATCTTTCTTTTTTCATTTAGTATTTCTCTCGTATCACCTTGATACTTTTCACTATAAATAGTACCTTTTAAAGCAACTTCAATGGTATCATCAATTTGTTTGTTATTTTGATTTCTTTTCGAGATCGGATGACAACTATCTTCATCATGACCTTGGTGCTTACAATAATTGCAATACAAAGGTAGATTATCATATACAATCTCTTGAAAAACCTCGATCAACTTACCAGATTTTCCATCCATAAACTGCAACCTTATACGATTTGGAAGCTTTTCCATTAGATAAAGTATAACCTTGACCTTAGTCGTGCTAGGTCTTGACTTGATTTGAGTAGCTTTATCTATAGTTATTGGTTTCCCAACTGCCGATGTTGTAGACAACAAAGACTTCTTTGTAAACAAATCTAGAGATATGTTCGGTAAAGAAATCCAAACCACAACTAACGTTATTTCCTCCTTAGGATTAGATCCAATGGATCATGGAAAAACCGTACATTGGTGCTCCTCTTCATTGTAGAGAAGATAATTAACTGAACGAGATAAAGCTAGTACACGATCTTCATATTAATCAAACCTCAACAAAATTTGTCTTGGAGCAAGTAAGCCAATTAAACAATTTCCCTTGCTACCAAGATGTTTCGGTAAAATTGACCTTAATACATTCAAATTTGGCCTACCATGGGATAATTTAAACACCACTACTTGATGCAATCCCTCTTCGATCATAAAGTCTTGCCTTTCCTCAATTGAAAACGTGATAGTAGGTTCTCCATGAATTATTTCAATTGATTTTACGACTGTTTTTGAGTTAATTAGGGTAAATTGTTTAGGATTTAGAGTATTGGAATTGAAAAGAGTGGCGTATGTGGTGGTTTGGGGTGGTGGGGCGGGCTGGACAACCTCGAAAGAAGGCCGTTCAGTGATCGTAGCAGCCATGATAGCTGCGTAGCTGCTGCCTATGTAAATCACTCTTTCCTTTCAAATATGAATAATCAATGCATTTCTTTTATTTTTTTTTTTAAAAATGTTTCAAACTCATGAATGAATTTTCTTTTAATTTGACCCTCTTTTAAGTTAGGAAAGTCATTTATTGTTCCCGCGTGAAATTAATATTTTTGATTAATTTTATAACTTAAGTTAGCTAGTCACGATATTACTTTTATCTTTCTAAAACCAATTAGCACCTAGTTATAATAGTTATTTTAAATTCTATAGTTATTTCAAAACCTTTTTAAATTTAACGTAAGTTTGATCGGTAATCATTTTTAACGGATCTTAAAGGATACTTAATCTCTTCCCTTTAGGATAACTAGAAACCTTACCCAGTATCACATAAGTTAAGTAGACGATTAATTGAAGTTAATGTTAGCATTACATTAGTTAATATTTAGGTGTCCTAATTTACCGTAAAAATAATAATTAGGTGGTGACTCCTTAAGTTAATTAATTTAGGAATCACCAATTTGTTGTACACTATTTGACGCAAGTTAAAATGGGGTATAACAAGGGTACTTTCAGTTTCTTTTCAGTTCATTTATTGAGTTCAGCTATTTATTTATTTCATTTGGTCTTATTACATACCATACATTCAATGTACTGATGACATTTGGCGTTGCACATTTTATAATGCAGTTTCAGGTACTCACGATAGCAGACATTCAGTAAAATCTCTTTTCATCAGCAGTTGGTGAGACCTCCTTGCTTCCAAACTATCATGGCTATAACTGATCAAGATTTATAGGTAATATCCCCCCTTCTGTTTTTCCTCTGCTGGTTGCACTAATGTTGTCTTTGCTTCAAAATAAGCTTAGATTAAAAATACTGTGTTTGAGTGTGGGGGGGGGGGGGGGGGGTGT
>JAJOOR010031249.1:0-21208 GCA_036250505.1 Solanum acaule | reverse complement strand
ATTTGAGTCTTATGGGATTTTATTTAAAGAGTTTTTAATTCCGCACTATTTTACATATCTAATGTGATGAATGCTAAGGGCTTGTATGAGACCTCCGAGAGGTCGAATACGCATGTTACGACTTGGGGATGCTCTCGGGTCGTGACACATTTCATCCACAGACAGATGGTCAGGCTGAGTGTATCGTTCAGACCTTAGAGGACATGTTGAGAGCTTGAGTGATCAATTTCAAAGGTAGTTGGGATGATCACCTCCCTCTTATAGAGTTCGCCTACAATAATAGTTACCATTCCAGCATTCAGATGGCCCCTTACGAGGCATTGTATGGGCGTAGATGTAGATCTCCTATTGGTTGGTTTGAAGTGGGTGAAGCAGCCTTGATAGGGACAGATTCAGTTCATGATGCTATGGAGACAGTGCAACTCATCAGAGATAGACTTAAGACAGCCCAAAGTCGCCAGAAGTTTTATGCAGACGTAAGGAGAAGGGAACTAGAGTTCCAAGTTAATGATTGGGTTTTCCTGAAAGTGTCACCTATGAAAGGGGTGATGAGATTTGGCAAGAAAAGAAGCTCAGTCCTAGATATGTAGGCCCTTACAACATCTTGAAAAGGGTTGGTAAAGTGGCTTATGAGTTAAAGTTGCCAGTAGAACTAGCAGCAGTGCATTCAGTTTTCTACATTTCGTTGTTGAAGAAGTGTGTGGGTGACCCAGCGTCTATTGTGCATTTAGAAAGTGTGGTTGTGAAAGATAGTCTCACTTATTAAGAGGTACCAGTCGAGATTCTTGATCGTCAGGTTCTAAGGTTAAGAAACAAAGAAGTCGCTTCAGTCAAGGTTTTGTGGAGAAGTCAGACCGTAGAGGGAGCTACTTAGGAAGCAGAAGCAACCATGAAGGCCAAGTATCCTTACCTATTTCCTTCCGATTCCACTCCAGCTTGAGGTAATAGTTCCTCTTCAGTTATTCAGTCATTGATGTGCAGTCTCAGTCTTTGCATCATGTTCTTTCAGTTGTACTTGCATCTTCAGCGTATTTGCATATTCTTGGAACTTAGTTCAGTCAGAAATTAGTTTCATGTACTTAGTGGTAGGGTTTGCAGCTCTTTCCCACCATTTCAGCTAGTTTAGTCTTCATTCGAGGATGAATGTTCCCAAGGGGGAGATAATGTAACACCTCGTATACTAGAACAGACCAGATTGCAGTTTTTAGGTGTTGCAAGTGGCACCCACGGGTACCATCCACGGACCGTAGGAGGACCCATGGTCCGTCCTGCAGGTCCATGGTTCACACCTGCGACCCTCCTCCTAAAAGCCTCAGAAAAATTGGCCAAGGGTCAGGCCACGCCAGAACCTACGGACCGTAGGTCAGACCATGGTCCGTGGTCTAGGGTCGTAGGTCGGACCCTCAGAATCGAGCCTCCAGTCGCAACTAATGATTGACCAGCACAGACTGTCAGTCAATCGATGATCTGTCGGTCCCGTCCATCGGTGATCCCAACATCAGTTAAGTCAGGGGTCTTTTGGTCTTTTCCTTATGCGTTGGACCCGTAAACTACGTGGTTTTGGTTAGTTTTAGCCTAGAAACATAATTAGAACTTATCCAAGTTAGATCATTCACCAAAACTTAGAAACTTAGAACGTAAAGAGGAGAAAGATTTCCATCAGTTCCATCACTTAGAAACTTAGAAACCCTTCCCAAGGACACATCAGGTTCCATCAGTTCAAGCCCCGAAATCAAAAGATTTCTCCGTGAATTTCATCACTAGGTATGTGGGATTTCACTAGTGGGTTCCTTCACCCATTGGGTCCCTAGATTTCTCTTGATTCCCTTATTATTATCTAAATTTAGCTGGGCCATGTCCCATCACTTCTAGTCAGTTTAGAGGCTTATTTCAGACATAGTTAGATTCAGCTATAGTGTTAGAGTTTGATTTTTTTCATTTGTACTCAACTCACAGTTTTCATATATTCATATTTAGTATATGGGTATTCCCCATCATTTCAGATTACTTACATGATTTAGCTTCCGCACAGTATTTATTGCTTCAGTTTATCTTTAGTATGCTCATGATTATGCCGTCAGGGTTAGATTGGGATCATTCGTGATCCTAGGTCCCATGTCCGCGTCCAAGGGGTAGCCTCGGGGATGACACTTCATGTACAAATATAGCAACAACATAGAGAAGAAGGAAAAAAATAACAAACAACCATTGGAAGAAGAAAACAATCTAAGTATGAAAGAGGAGTGAAGAAGGAAGAAGAACCAAAACAAAGTGGAAAAACTAATATATTGTGCTTATAGGACAGTTGGATTTACATCTAATGAACACGTGTATGTATCAGTACATTATTCAGGACGAATTGTTGTCGTACATCTTATATTGCTTTTAATCCAATTATTTAGGGCAATGCAAAGGGTAAAATGGGCCCAAGTTTATGGTACAATTTTCATTACTTTTAGTATAATTGCTTGATGTTGTATTAGAATTTTTGCTTGTTCACTTAAAAACAAGGGTTATTGTCAAGACCAATGGATCTGACAAGTCAGCCTCAACCCAACTTAAAAATGAAAGAAATACGGAAATATAAAACAAGAGCAAGACAAAGGCGGAAAACTTATTCATTCTAAACAATACCCCAAAACCTGGTTGTCACGTGTACAAGCCACTAATGAAAATACAGAATTCGAAAGATAAATACAAGTCTCAATCTTGGATTCTCAAGTAGAACAAAGCTTAAAGAAAAGGAAAAGAGGGTATGCCAGGATGACAAGAAGTTACCTCTCAAATCATTCAACGAGCCTCGATTGTCAAGAGAAGAAGAACAAGATCACACCGGTCCGAGCTCAGAACCTACACAAGTGTAGAAGCAAGGGGTGAGTAACAACAACACGGTACCCAGCAAGCAACCTACTAAACAAAGCAACTAGCTAGAAATGAATACCCTTTACACTCTAACTGAACCTCCTCCAACTACAACCTGCACAGAAATCAACCCAACCTAGAAATTCTACAATACAAGGCTCACAAGGCCCAATATTCACTGTTCAACCTTCACAACTCAACAATCAGACTAATCAAATAAGTCAATCTCAAAATCAAGTAGTTCAGTTACATGCACGAGTAAATCAATCACAATTAACAAGTAAATTACACATAAGCATCAAAAGCATTAAGACATAATAATAAATCTCTTGTCGGAACCAATTCTCATCGGTACAATATCACAAGTCGGAATCGTTTCCCATCGAATTTATATCAAATCACTATCCGAAACCATTTCCTATCGACTTTACATCAAATCACTAGTCAGAACCATTTTCCATTGACTTTATATCAAATCACTAGCCTAAACCATTTCCTATCAGCTTTATAAACACTTGCCAGAAATGACCTCAGCATCACAACACTCATCGGCAAAGACCTCGACATCATAACACTCGCTGGCAAAGACCTCAGCAACATAACAATCACTGGCAAAGACCTCGACATCATTAATCATCACATGTCTGATCACAGTGGTCAAAATCAATGCACCAAAGGAATATCAGACCACACAAAAGAGACAACAATTCATACAACTCAAGTCAACATTCATGTAAAGCATTTCATTAATAAATCAACAAGGGTCACAATAAGGCAATTCCTATCATCATGTTCAACACATAGCCATTTTTATTTCACCCCTTTTTTATTCATTTAGATGTAATAATTGGAAAATTTAAACCCTTCGCCTTATCCCCATTACTCCCAACACACAAGCAACGAAGAAAGTACAGGAATTCTACTGGAAAATAAGGTTTAGGAAGTCACTTGCCTTAAATCAATCAACAATATCTCCAAGAGTTGATTCTTTCCCTTCCGAATCACTTCCAAAGCCACACAATCTACAATAATCAAGTATTCACAATAACTCATCCAAAACAACAATTCCACGTCAAGTATATATAGAAATGGGTCAATCAACTTTAAACACAATTTCAAAATGGAGGTTTGAATCCGGAAAAAAATACTTGAAAATGATGTTTAAGGCTTCAGGAACTCAATAGTGAAAACCATTTCAAAAAGGGGTTCAAAACCATTTCAAAATCACCATTTTTCTATGTTCTTGGGTTGTTGTAGAAAACCCCCCAAATTTCTCATTTCAAAAGCTAGATTTGAACACGAAATCCATAAATAATAATGCGTAATTTAAGATTTAGAATTATGAATCGTTACCCAAAAGATTTCCCACGAAAATTTGGTCCAAATCGCTACCCTAAAGATCCAAAAACTCAAAAAGGTGAAATGGGGCTTAAACCCCAAAATTTGAAGGTCAAAACCCTCTCTAATGTCGCTTCAATGACCATAGGTTTGCTTAAGCGAACCCCACAAAAACAGGGGTCTCACTTTTTGGAACCTGGCTTCACTAAAGCGAGCCCTAGTTCACTAAAGCGGGCCCTAGTTCGCTTAAGCGAACCCTTCAAAAGTCTGGCCTTCGCTTAAGCGATCAACCTTCTCTTAAGAGAAGCTCGCTTAAGCGGAAGGTTTATCGCAAAAGCGAAGGTTACATAACTCAGGCAACTCTCAAAACATCAAAAGGACCTCAGGATTCATTCAGAACCCCATACACACAAGCCACCTACGTAAATCAATTACACTCAAAGTTCCAAACTCAATGAAATCGTCAAAACACGAATATGAGGCCTCCTTGACCCGACATCTGTAAAAACCATAAGAAACTAACTCATGCCTAAAAGGCTAAAACAAGAGTACCTCTCAAAAATCAACGAAGAGCTCACCTAGGCCTAAAATCATCTTCTGAATCCAACGGAACTCTCGAAATTCTGATCCAAACATCTGAAACCCAAATGTTGACCAAAGTCAACCCAAAGGCTAAAATTTCATAATTTCACAACTTAGGACCTCAAATCCTCAAAAAGACTCGGAATTTGAAACTGATAACTCTCACAGATTAGATTTCACATTTCGGGGTGGATGAAATTCTATTCCTACACTCAAAACTCTAAAAGACACCAAAAAACCACTTTCTTAACAACTTAGACTTTCAAACTCAAAACTTACCCATTTTTAAAAACTCAATAACAGAAGACTCGAGGTCAATATCGGGAGGGAAAAATGGTAAATTCACAAAACTGTCCAAAAATAACCGATCGAGTCATTACATTATTCACCACTAAAACCCAAGTTTGTTCTCGAACATAAAGCAAAAGAAAGTAGTTGGAGCTTCAAAAGGCTGAGGATATCTGGCACGCATATCTGACTCGATCTCCCAAGTCGCCTTACTAACTGAACAATGTTTCCATTGCACCTTCACTGAAGCGACCTCCTTGGTTCTAAGCTTCCGGACCTGGCTATCGAAAATGGTTATAGGCTCCTCCTTAAAAGATAAGTATGGACCCAATTCAACTTAATCAAGTGAAAGTACATGGGACTCATCCGGCACGTACTTCCAAAGCATGGAAACATGAAACATGAGATGCACAACTGACAAACTAGGAGGCAAGGTCAACTTATAGGCCACCTCTCCCACACGACTCAAAATATCAAAGTGTCCAATGAATCTAGGGCTAAGCTTGCCCTTATTTCCGAACCTCATCACACCCTTCATGGATGACACTCGGAGCCAAACATGATCACCCTTTATGAACACCAGAGCTCGAACTCTCCGATCTACATTACTCTTATATTGACTATAGGTTGTCAATAGTCTACCCTAGATTATATGAACCTGCTCCATAGCATCTCTATACAAGTCTGTATCTATTGAATCCATCTCAACTAAATCAAACCATCCGATCAGAGATCTACACCGTCTATCATGCAATGCCTAAAAATGGGTCATCAGACTACTGGAATGATAATTGTTGTTATAGGCAAACTCTACTAAGGGTAAATGTTAAGTTGTACACATATTAATCGAGTACCCAAACCATGCTTCAAATCCATCCAGAAATGGGAAGTGAACAACGAACCTCGATCAGAGACAATAGAAACCAGGACCCATGAAGTCAAACAATCTGGGTGATATAAAGCTTGGCCAACTTCTCTGTCGTATACTTCACCCGAACTGGGATGAAATGGGTGGACTTAGTCAACCTATCAACAACCACCCAAATAGATGGCATAACCACCCACAGTGGTAAGTAGTCCCATAACAAAGTCCATAGGAATCTATTCCCACTTCCAAGTAGGAATATGTATCCTTTGAGTTATACCTACAAGTCGTTAGTGCTCACACTTAACCTATTGACAATTCAAACACCTCAAAACAAAATCTGCTATATCCTTCTTCATACCACACCACCAATAGTGTTGGCTCAGATCATCATACATCTTTGTCGCACCTAGATTGATGAAATATCAGGAACAATGAGCCTTCTCAAGAATTAGTCTAATCAACTCGCCTACCTTGGGCACACAAATTCTGCCTCCAATCCACAAGACACTATTAGAATCAAGGACAACCTCTTTGGATTCACCTCTCATCACCTGGTCTCGAATGAGACATAACTTCTCGTCATCAAACTGGCGCTCACGGATCTGCTCAACTAAGGAAGAACGAGCCTCAATAAAAACAATATAATCATCTATCTCCTTAAAAATCCATAATCGAACGAGATTGTTGGCTAACCTTTGAACATATATAGCCAATGATCTCTCCTCCACACTAATAGCAGCAAGACGTCCCGTGTTAAAAGTCTTCCTACTCAAAGCATTGGCCACCACATTGGCCTTCCCTATATGATACAAGATGGTGATGTCATAGGCCTTCAGTAGCTCAAGCCATATGTGCTGCCTCAAGTTCAGATCTCTCTGACTAAAAATGTACTGAAGACTCTGATGGTCTGTGAAGACCTCATAATGAACTCTAAGGTTAAAGAAGAGAGATAACAGAAATGGGAACAAATAGTGCTCATGCAGTAGATTAAAAGGTTCAAGAGGTTAACAATAGTGGTCATGCGAGTGCATCAATACTCAGCAATGGTGGACATCCTGGAAATGTGAATTCCACACCTATAATGCATATGGGTCAAGGTATGAATTATAATCATCCATTATCCTTAAGTCCTTCTAATATTAGTAGTGTCAATATTATATCATTTCAACTTCTTAGAATTGAAAACTATACTCTATGGAGCAAATCAATTAGATTAGCCTTGCTTGGTCAAAATAAAATAGGGATGATAGATGGATCTTGTAAAAAAAATTATGTACGTTCAAGACTAAGGGGTCAATGGAAGAGGGTTAATGTTATAGTTCTCTCATGGATTTTGAACTCTGTGTCCAAGAGCTTGTTAGGAGGTGTATATTTTGCTTCTTGTGCTCAAAGTGTTTGGAGTGATTTAATAGAAAGGTTTGATCATATATATGAGTCAAGAACTTTTAGCTTGCATTAAGAAACTGCAACTCTGCAGCAAGGTAATGATTTTGTATCTGTTTATTACACCAAACATAAGAAATTATGGGATGAGTTCAAGGATTTAGCTCCATCTTCTTGTTGTAATTATGAAAGGTCAAGAGGTTTTAATTTGTTGATCATTTATATAGGCAAAAACTCTATCAATTTCTTATGGGTTTGAATGAATTTTATATTCAGGCAAGAAGTCATGTTCTTCTAATGAGTTATGTTCCTGGTATAAATCAGACATATGCTATGCTTATTAGTAATAAATGTCAAAGATCTGCTACTTCCAGTAGTACAAGTATGGGTATGAACTCTATAAGTTCAATTGGTGTTGATCCTTTGGCAATGTATTCAAGGATTGGTGGTTCCTATACTGGACAAAGTAGTAACAAGTTCAAAAAAAAAATTTGGTATTGTTTGTGATTTTTGCACATGTGCAGATCACAATAAAGATCATAGCTATAAATTGATTGGTAATCCTCTTGATTTCAAATAAGAGAAAAAGGTATACAATTAAAACGGTAATGCTAGTTATAATGTAGTGAGTGATCAAAGTTGTGCAAGAAAAGATGCATACAGTTCTGCATTTGATGGATCCGCATATAGTGGGTTTAACTATGGTTTCAACACTAATGTGTCAGCATAATCTAAGGGTAAGCAGGCGATTGATCAGCTACTACCTAACATCAATGAGGAAGATGAAAGTGCTAGACAACTTCAAGGGTGTACCCCACTAGAGATCAATATAATCCAATATTGCAGATGCTTAAGTAGAATAAATAATGAAGTGTAGATTATAAATACATGGGCAAAAAATCATATGGTGTCAAATATTGATATGCTCACAAAGGAATCTGTGATAAGAACTAAGGATTCAAAATCAATGTATTTGCCTAATGGTGAAGGGTCAAATTTCACTCATATAGAGTCTTATTTTATTTCTCCAAGATGTGTTATTACAAATGTGGTCAATATTTGAGAATTCAAGTACAATCTACTGTCAGTAAGCAAAGTGATACAAGAGTTAGAATGCTCAATCACATTCTTTTCATACTTTTTGTTTTTCGATACCTTTGCACTAGCAAGATGAAGGAGATTGGTAAAGAGGATGTTGAACTATACTTGCTACTCAATCACCTTACTCAAGATCAATCACAATATACTTCATGTGTGGTAAAATAAAATGATACCAGTCAACTACATATACTAGAGTCGTGGCACAAGAGGCTAGGTCTGATGTCATCTCACATATTAAGCAAGTTATTTTTTGTTAGTACTGAAACTTTTAACAAGTCCTTGAATAACTGTAGTGTATACTATGCAAAGCAGACAAGAGCTGCATTTCTAGTAACATTAAAAGTAGTGATTTTTTTTATTTAGTTCATGTGAATGTTTTGGGATCATATAAAAATTCTGCTTTTGATGGCAATAAATACATTTTTATAATAATTGATGACTTTGCTAGAATGATTTAGCTATTTTTGTTGAAAAACTAGTCAGATGTTTGTGTATCTTTACAATACTTTCTACAGATTGTTCATACTCAGTTTGAAAAAATAGTGATCCATGGACCTTGTGGTGAACTAAATTCAACAAGTTCTTGTATGAAAAAAAGGCTATTGTAAGTTTAAGTATGCAAAAGAGCTTGCTGATGAAACAACAAAAGGAAAAAGTTCATATCTTATTTATAGAAGACACAATACAACAAACTATGTGGAGATAAGAAAACATCTCCTTGACAATTCGTGGGTTGTCCCTTATAATTCTTTTTATTATCCAAATATAGTTGTCATATAAATATTGAGATTTGTTCATATATTAAGGTAGTTAAATACATTATAAGTACATATGAAAAGGACATGATAAAATTGCATTTTAGATTCATACTACTGATACAAATATAAAAATTGATGAGACAAAAGAATATCAATCGGCTAGATGGGTTTCTGCACCTAAGGTAGCATGGCGTATGTTTGCATTTAGTATCAATGAAATGTCTCCAAATGTATACCATCTTCAACTACATCTCAATGGACAACATCTCATTTCATCCAAAAGAACTGATAATATAAGTGAAATTATAAATAATTCAATGATCCAAAAAATAATGTTAACTGAATTGTTGTAATGAACACAATAAACGACACCGCTAAAAGTTTAAGCTTATTTTATCGAGAATTTCTTGAATATTTTGTATGGTCAATAGCGGATAAAATGTGGACAATTCATATGCTTGGACATGCTATTGAACGTGTCGTGACTTGCCATCCCACTGAAGGAGAAAGATATTATCTTATATTATTTTTAATGAACATAAGAGGATCAAAATCATATCAAGATTTGCTAACGGTAAATGGCAAGCCTTGCACAACATTTAAAGATGTATCTAAATTATCATCTTTTTTCGCACGAATAGGATTGGAGCACCCCAAGACGAAATTTGGTCTAATGATACTGTTATCAAGGAGATCTTTTAACTACTATTTTAACTCAGTTGGAACTATTCTTTATAGTTAAATATATATGGGTTGAGTATCAGGAAGGACATTTATTACAAATTATATTTTCCTATCAGGAGAGACTTTGGAAAGATCATCATGAAAGACTTTTGAGAACTCATTCACAACTGGACTGAATGAAGAGGTGGTGTCTCAACACTAGAGTCTCTAACTCTGATTAAGTGATAGATACACCCCTCAAAAATCACCTTTCTAGCCTTTAAGGTATGAAATAAAACAATCCTTAGGCAACACTTTTTACAACCTTTTCACACTAAGACTAGATCATGTGGAAACTGAAGTCAGCATCCGGATCAAATAGAGCATAAACATCTAACATAAGACTTTTAGGATACTAGTAACAACATTTGGAGAGCTTTCTTTATCCTGACGACTAGACATAACATACATACGATTTTGACCTCCACATATTCTTGATGTATGTTCTTTTAGGCAACCCTACATGCGGGAGTTGTTGAAGTAGATTGAGCTCTGTTTTTCCATTACCTTGTCTCATCGATGGACACTATCTCAGAAAGTGATCCAACTGACTACACTTTTAACATCCACTTGTTCCATTATGACACTCTCTATGATGGGTGTACCACACTTGCCACAAGGTGGGGTTCATATAACTTCCTGAGCACACTACCCTATGTCTGAGAACTCGAAGCTCTCAATTTTTGATTGTTCTGAAACCTCTAATCATTCTTATTTCTCAGTATAAGCGCACTACTTGTCAATGGTGCAGGTCCATATCACCTCTTCTAAAATGATGACTTATTTCGTTCTCAATCATTTGCTTGTTGGACTAAGAACTTGCTGACTTTGCTCTCTTGCTCTAATGTCCCTCTTTATTTTTTTTTGTTGCTTATTTTCTTCGACATGTATCCTACATTGCTTTTTAAAAAAACTCTAATGTAAGTTTTCATATTAAACTATTTATAATTTTAATTTAAAGTACATGTGTTTATTAATTTAAAAAGACATTTTCCAATAGTTAAGGGGTATATCTGTGAGGCATGTGAAATAGACACTCGTAGTTAAAATAAATAGGCAATCTTTAGTTTATTGTTAATATGAGACACTAATGTATTTCAATTATTCTAACAGTACTCACATGTCCAACTATCTAAATACAATTTATCTCTCGTTATGCTTTGGGGTGAATAATATCTTCGTCGTTATATTTTTAATTCAAAAATACCCTTCAATTTTTCAAATGGACCAAAAAGTCAATTCTTTCGATGATTATTCTAAAACAAGAAAAAATAGCTCAATTTTATCTATGCACCATGGAGATGGAACAATTTTACCTTTGTTTTTAAAAGTTTTATTTTGTTTTTTGTTTTGGGGTGGGGTAAAATGGTGATGATAGTTGAATGTAAGAAATATAATAAGATAAGGTAATTTGCATTTTAAAAAATAGAAAATGTCATATAACTTTTTTTTCTTCTGATATCGTGCACAATAGGTATGAATTATTAATTATCATGTATTTTTTCTTAATAATTTTTAAAAAAAAATGATAAAAAAAAATCAATTTTAATTATATCCTGATATGCTTTATCATTTATTTTGACTTTGAGTTAGTCGAGAACCAATATAATAGTTTTGAAAAAAAATAATAATTGAATAAACATAAGCAACTAGTAGAAAAAAAATCAATATTGGTAATTATAAAAATATATTAGAAAAAACAAACAAAATATGAAAGGAATAAATAAATAAAAATTAAATAAAAGATAAGACTTTATGATAGCCGTCTAAAGACCACACCAACGAGGAAAACGAAAGAAAAAAAAAAACGAAAACTTTTTCTGATGATGTTCATGTAAAGAGTCTCCTCTTCTTCTTCCTCTTTTCTCTTCCCCCTTCATCGTTTATGGCTTCAATATAGCCCTAAAATCATCTAACCCTAGTAGTTTTTTCAACTTTTCTCAACCTATAAACCTGCATGATCCTGTATAATGATGAATTTTTTGAAGTATTTGGGAGTTCGAGGCGATTAGAACTGGGAAATCCTTAGATCTGGTTTGTCTTTTTGGTAAGAAATTTCTTGCTTATATGGTTTGATTTTGTTGGAATTTTCATGGGTTAATTTGGGATTTTTGATGTGTTTTCCAGTATTTGGGTTTTGTTAAAACTTTTGGAGGGTTTTGTTTTTCTCGTCTGGATCGGTTGTAATTGAGTCTATATTGTTTTATCCTTGATTGAAAATTTGGAAATTAAGGTTTGCTTTATATAAGGGGAGAATGATTGCGTGTTGCAGATGGCGAATATAATTATGATAATTTTCTGGCTTGTCGTTGTGGATTAAGGATTTTGTGTGGTTAAAGTGGAATCTGATTTTGTCATAATTTATTGGAGAGAAGTACAAAAAATTATATGTTTTCCTAATCATATCCTTGTTCCACTTCTTAACCATGTTAGTTTAGTAAGCTACACATTACATTTATTGATTTCTTAGTGGACGTAATGTTTGCTAAGGTGAAACTTATTTTGGAACGGAAGGAGTATAATGTAAATTGAGTGTTTTTGGAGTATGAGAAAATAGGGCTTAAATGATGGTTGTAACAGTGCAAGCATTTTGCTGTTTTTAACCTATTAAGATATTGATAATACAGTGGTTATTTAACGAGTTTGAACTGAATTTAGTAACAAAAGAACTTGCTGTGCTTGGTTTTTACTGCTTAAGGTTTGTGTTTCTAGGTATTAAGGCTGGACGGTTTATTCTGGTGAGTTATCTATCAAAAATGAAAGTAACACTCTTAGCATGTTGATGGATGATGGAAATATAGCATGAATAAGTGAAATGGATAGTTAACCATTATGAAATTCATGTGCTTGCACTTATGTGCAATGTACTTATGCTTTGATGGGTATAAGGATGCGTATCATTTTCCTTTTTAAAATTTCCTGCTAATATCTGTTTGGGATGTGTTCCTGCAGGTTAAATTAAATGTCTTGGTGTTGCTTCCCGAATTATTTTTGGGGGACATTTTGTCCACTTGATGGGTGATGACCATTCCAATGGATAGTAATTTAGACCATTCATCTCGGGAGCGAGTTCAACGCCTCTACAACAAGGTTTGTGTTTGCCTTATCTCCTTATTTCTTTACCATTTCAATTGAGTGTATATGTTTATATATAAAAATATTAGGCGTTTGTTTGTGTTGTGCTTTACTTGTAAAGCTGCAGTTGAACATCCATTTAATGTGCCATATTTGTTGGCTGTATAGCTGCTAGTTGTATCTATCTAGATCATCTTTTTGCACAAAGAGCAACTGTATATTTGCTTGTTTAAAACATGTAATTGACATTTTTTTTCTTATCTTAATTTTTTTTTTTTTAAAAAAGAATGTTGAGTTGGAGAATAAACGGAGAAAAGCAGCACAAGCTAGAGTTCCTTCTGATCCAAGTGCATGGCAACAAATGCGAGAAAACTATGAAACTATCATCCTGGAGGATCATGTTTTCTCAGAACAACATGAAATAGAGTATGCCTTGTGGCAGATGCATTACAGGAGAATTGAGGAACTGCGGGCACACTTCAATGCTGCTGCAAATTCTAGTGGGTCAACCAATGGGAAGGGTCCTCCTACTAGTGGACCAGATCGCGTCACAAAGATCAGAACACAGTTTAAAACTTTCCTTTCAGAAGCAACAGGTTTTTACCATGATTTGATGCTAAAACTTAGGGCCAAGTATGGTCTGCCACTGGGATATAATTCTGATGATCCAGAGAATCAGATTCCTTCCTCTAAAGATGGTAGCAAGTCTGTGGAGTTGAAGAAAGGATTGATATCGTGCCATCGTTGTTTGATTTATCTTGGTGATCTTGCTCGGTACAAAGGCTTATATGGTGAGGGTGATTCTAAAGCTCGTGATTTTGCGGCTGCTTCGAGTTATTACCTGCAAGCTTCTTCACTTTGGCCTTCAAGTGGTAATCCTCATCATCAGGTATTTTCCGCAATCAAAGGGGAAGATGAATATTGGTTAATCTTCATATAAAATGGTTATTTTTCTTATTGTTCTTGTTGTGATGGCTGATTGTCTTGTTTACTCAGCTTGCAATACTGGCTTCCTATTCCAATGATGAGCTGGTGGCTATTTATCGCTATTTTCGCAGTCTTGCAGTAGAAAGCCCTTTTGCCACTGCAAGGGACAACTTGATTATTGCATTTGAGAAGGTAACCAACCTATCTTTGAGGTGACCCCTCCCCCGACCAACTTCTTTGGTAGGATCATGTCTACTAGGCTTGTTCAGTGCAGACTGCAGACTGTGATCTTGAGAGTGTGAGCAGACTATGTTACTCATAGGCAGATGCAGGAAAAGGTTTAAAAGCATCAGTTGTTTTGAATGACTTGAATTATGTCATATATATCTCTTCTACTTGTATAAAAAAGTCATATATCTCTCTTTTGTGTGTCTATGTTAGAACTGTGAGATGCCATTGCAACATCTTGTAGTAGTATTGTGCTTCTTGTGGTTCATTACCATAAATGATTTTGGTAAAAGCTAATGATGTTGTACCATTACTATTCTAATAGCGGACAGTAGTGAAGTTTTATGTAAAAGCAAACCATAGACAGGTGGTGAACAGGTGAAGTTGGTCGTTGCTTGGAGAAATTTTAATTGTAATCTAATATACATAGAGCTGTACTATACCTTGTATTATGATCGTTACTTGTGGCCTTATCAGAATATGCCTCTAGTAAAATTGTCACATACATGTGTATTGTTTTTGTAATTCTGAACAAAAAATGGGGAAGGAACTTGTCACATACATGCCTCTCGTCGCATCCAAAGGGTAGCGGCTGCGGTTTTCCCTTGTCATCAAAAAAATTTAAAAAAAAATAAAATTGTGAAGGAACTTTGATTTCTATAATTTACTGTGATTTGGACAGTTTTTCCAGTATGTTTGATAGTGCAACCTTTACCAGAATATGTGGAGAACCTTTTCTTTCATTTTATTGGAAAAGTTGAAGTCTATTAATATGAATACATGTTAGCTATTAATATGAATCACCAAGGAGGTGTGCAACCCATCAGTTTTGGGTTTCCTTTAGCCCTAATGCAAAATATATTTACTTATCTGAGATGTTATTGGTCCTTGTAAAATTTGTAAACAGTGACTTCTGTGTCATCTTTTGGCAGAACCGTCAGTGTTACACCAATATGCTGGGGGATACTAAAGTTTCCTCCACCAAGGCAGTACCTCTTCGCACGACTGGAAAAGGAAGAGGCAAAGGAGAAACAAGGCAACCGATGAAAGATGATAAGGTTGAAGCAATCTCTGTTCAGGAAAAAGCTTCTAGTATGTCAGACATCTTCAAAACCTTCACCACGAGATATGTTCGACTAAATGGCATTCTTTTCACTCGCACTAGGTATTTTCCTGTCCGTACTCTAATTGAATCGCTGCTATTTGGCTATAATATAACAATATGCTGATGTTGTACTTTTGCCATGTTTAACCAGCTTGGAGACTTTTAGAGAAGTGCAGTTGGTGGTTAAGAATGATCTGCTTGAGCTTCTCTCTTCTGGGCCTGATGAGAAGTATAATTTTGGTTCGGACGCTGCCGACTGTAGACAGGTTATTGTGAGGCTTGTGGCTATCCTGATATTCACTGTTCATAATGTGAACAGAGAAAGTGAAAATCAGTCATATGCTGAGATCTTACAGAGATCTGTTCTTCTACAGAATTCGTTTACTGCTGTTTTTGAGTTCATGGGTCATGTTGTTGAGAGATGTGTCCAATTAAATGATCCCACAACAAGCTTCCTTTTGCCTGGTGTTTTGGTGTTTGTGGAGTGGTTGGCATGCCATCAAGATGTTGCACTTGGCAATGAACCAGAAGAGAAACAAATGACAGCTAGATCATTTTTTTGGAAAAACTGTATTGCTTTCTTTAATAAGCTATTGTCCAGCGGGTTCAAGTTTGTTGATGACGACAAGGATGAAATGTGCTTTTTCAATATGAGCAGGTATGATGAAGGAGAAAGTGGTAATCGTCTTGCATTGCCTGAGGACTTCGAACTGAGAGGATTTCTACCTCTTCTTCCGGCACAACTTATCCTTGATTTTTCAAGGAAGCATTCTTTTGGTAGTGATGGTGGCATCAAAGAGAAGAAATCACGTCTCCAGAGGATAATAGCAGCAGGAAAGGCTCTTGCTAATGTGGTCCGTGTTGGAGAAGAGGGAATATATTTTGACAGCACGGCAAAGAAATTCATCATTGGCATTGAGCCCCAAGTATCTGATGATTATGTACATGGTTGCGCCATGGAAGTTCCCAAATTAAGTGGTATTGAGCTGGAGAATCCAGCTGCAAGGCAGTTAACTGTAGGAGCTCCGCAGCCAAAGCAACAATTGTATGTGGAGTGTGAGGAAGAAGATGAGGTAATTGTCTTTAAGCCATCTGTGGCAGAAAAGCATGTCAATGGAAGCGCTTCAAACATGACGACCACGGAAGTTCCTGTTTCTTGTGTTGGTGCTGCCAAGGTTCCTCCTGGCATTAGCATAGCCTCTGCTTGTCTAGGAAATGAGATGGGCCCATCTTCAGCTGCACTTGATGAATTGATCATGCCGAGTGCTTTGCATGCTAGTGTAAGGCCACCTTCAACTATTGCCAATAACAGTGGCCAATATATGCAGCCTATTCAACCAAATACTTCAATGTGGTCCGTTGAACAGGGTGCTTATATGAATGGATTGGCTAGCTTGAACTTGATAGGAAGTGGTCTGACTATAAAATCTGAGTTGCAAGATCATTCAGGAGTATTTCCACCTGCACCATATTCGATCCCTTTTCCACAGTCTCTCAATTTTAGCATAGCAAATAATATTCCCGCTCAGGTTCCAGATGCTGCTATACCAACTAATTTCAGTTCACTTTCATCCCAAATAGTTGGTATTGACAGCATGTCAATAAAGTCTCCATCAGTCATGTCAACAGGCATAAAGAAAAATCCAGTCAGCAGACCTGGTAGGCATCTGGGTCCACCTCCAGGCTTTGGGTCTGTTCCTTCCAAAGTCGTGGATGAGTCTTCATCAGCCATGACTGTAAAGATTGAACATTCTCTTCCTCCTATGGATGACTATAGCTGGCTGGATGGATATCAGTTGTCTTCATCAAATCAGAGCATTGGTTTCAATAACTCCATTAATCATTCAACACAAAACTACCACTCCATGAGCAAGAGCAGTAGCTCAGTTGGGATGGTAAGTTTTCCGTTCCCTGGGAAACAGGTAAACTCTCTGCATGTACAATCAGGGAACCAGAAAGGTCGGGAGGACTACCAGATATCTGATCAATTAAAACTGTACCAGGAGCAACCTCAGCAACTCAAGAGCGTAAATCAACAGTCTGTTGCACTGCCTCAGCAGCATCAAGGACAGTCTATGTGGGAACGCCGTTTCTTTGTGTGATATGGATACGAGAGATTAGATGGTAAAATCCGTGTACCTTAAAGGAGAATTACCTTGAACAAATAAGCCCATATCTTTTTCCTTCCTACCCCTGTATTCATTTTTCTTACAGTTAGCTGCTCAAGTTTTTCCAGGTTGTTAACAGTTACTGTGGCGATGTCCAGCGGCCTGTTGCTAGGACGTTCAACCATCATATTTGCAGTATGGCCAAGGTTATTAAGTTTTTCTTGCAGCATGGATCGTCTTGGAGTGTTGCAGGCACTTGCTGTCGAGCAGGTATTGCCCTCCTCCCTCCTCCCATCTCTCTGTGTTTCTCTTGGTCTTCCACTGTGCATTTGAGTGGACATACTTTTGACAACTTTTTATGATTCATCCCGATGACACGGCCTTTTTGTCTGGCTAGTCTAATGAGAAAGTTCCCCCACTATTTCCTTTTTTCCTAGCCTAGTTTCTGTGAGCTTACTTAATAGTTGTGTGTGTGGCTGGTTGTCTGTGGAAGCTTTGCTAATAGTATTTGAGACATTGCTTTTCCTGTTTATTTTTTTTATTTTTTATTGGGGGCTGGGGGTTAATGTAGAGTTGGAATCTGATTCCTATGCTTTTCTTATTGGAAGCCTGAACAATTATGATATGTCCTATCCTTAAGCTATTGAATTCCAATTTAAAATTCCCCAGTCACTTTTTTCCCTGTTTGTACCTCGAGGTTATTAAAGTTAATTCCCTGGTTGTGTCCAAGTAGTTTACCCTTTTAAGATTCTCATTCACTTGAGGGGAAACCACAGAGTTTGAAGCTGAAAGCAATGAATTTCTCACACTTTTTTGGGTGTATGCAGTTTGTGCCTAGCTCTCCAGACTG
The DNA here is from genome assembly GCA_036250505.1 of Solanum acaule. Taxonomy (NCBI): domain Eukaryota; kingdom Viridiplantae; phylum Streptophyta; class Magnoliopsida; order Solanales; family Solanaceae; genus Solanum; species Solanum acaule. Next base: position 3,012 of record JAJOOR010031249.1, on the reverse strand, counting down.
GATGAGTTAGACTGAGGTCAGTAGGTGCAGCGATTGGAAGCTTTGGAAGTAAGAACCTTGCATGGTTGGATGGTTTGCATGGTTGGTATATCAGGTTTTGGTGGATTGCTGGTTGCAGTCTATGAATGAGAAGCTAATCAATCTATCTGATAGTAGATCTCTCTTACGAAGTTCTTCTACATGCCATGATAAGCAGTGTCCAACTATTAAATGTGTAAGTAGATATCTTGGCAGTTCACATATCCGCCTGAAAGTTCTGTCATGGATTTTGCAAAAGATCATACAGAAGGATTAGTTATCCGAGGAGTAACTATGGATGTTTTATGAAAGTAAGTTTGAGAATATGTACACACATATGGTTATCTCACTTTATCTGGTTTGCTGCATTGTCAACTAGTGACAATATCCTGTCATGTTTGTTATTTGAATTTATGATGCTTGTGATCCAGTTGGATAATTAGTGTCTGATCACCTGTATCTTGTCAAGCCAGTTTCCCAGGCAGGGAATACCTAAACTATTTGTTTTGATAGAACACCTTTCATCTTTTGTTTCAGTGTGTTGAGGCATCTACCTTCTCTGCCCCCCTCCCTCCCCCAACCCCCACGTCTGCTTATGTTTTCATACGAGTTCACTTTTCCATTCATCAAATTTGCCTGTTATTGACAATGCTGGAAATGTCTCATGGTTTTTGTTTTCACCTATTCGAAGTACCAACCCATGACTTTATGTTAAAATGCTGCAAAACTCTCTAGTGCTTATGAAGGTTGAAGGGTGAACGACAGCAAGATTAACTAAGGCGATACGATTAACTAATGTATTTATCTTGTAGGTTCATGCTTTTGGCAGATGAAAAAAGTGAAACAGCAAAACAATACTTGAAAGACTGTTATTTCTTACTTATTCATATGCTATTTCCCTTCTCCGTACCCCGTGTATAGTGGAAGCTCAATGCAAATAATGAGCAGCAAGTTTGTAGAGGTAGTTATTTTATCTAAATTTGTGCAATAGGACCTAATTTTTTATCGTAGAATCACCATTTTCAGGATGTTTTCGTAACCTCCAACATAAATGAATGGTCAAACGTTTTATTGACGATCACAAGTTGTAAGTGTTAACGCAGTGCCACGGTTGACCTTTGCTTCAATCTCAGCTCACACTTTTAGAGAACATGAAATGGAGTCTTGGAGGTGTTATCTTCGTGTGACCAATAAGTAATGGGTTTGACCCCATGAAATAATGTTTGTTGCATCACGATAGTTTTCTACATTATATTCTCTAGGAATGCAACTTTTTGCAGACCTTGTGTGAACATTAGATGCTTCGTGAATCAAGCTACTTATTATGAGAAAACTTGCACAAAAAATTTGCAACTATGGACATATGCTCCATCCTTGCTAATGCTTAATTCTCATATTTAACTAGCTTAATTCTATGGATATATATTTAAACCATGTAATCTAATAGCTATTTTAGGATATCGACTGGTTTTCCCATGCGTCTCCTGAATGATATGCCTAATCAGTAAACTTGCTAGCAGAAAATCTTGCTATTACGCTCCAACCATAAGCAATACATTGTGCTAGCCATTGCCAATTTATACGCAAGTGTTGTGCATGTACGCTCCATATACTTGATTGTCTAGGTAACCTCAGTTGTTCAGTTCATTATGCCTCTACTAATCACTTTCCAAGTTAATATTTTACTCTAGTCTTTTGCAGCATATGCACATTGAAAGAATAGGTGGCCGAGATCCTCATTCACCTGTTGACATAAAGGGCATATCGAAAGCTCTATCACATCCCCTTTAGCCAATCTATCTAATTGCAAGTCTTCCATTTACTGCTAGGTACAAAATTAACATCCATTTAGGAGCTCCCACATTTGTCCATACCAGTGATCTTCACTCTACCTTCTCTATTGTACCCCCTGTTTGCATATACATTTTGTCAATGGAGTATTTTCCATGTCTCTTAAACATGCCTCAGTATAGCCAGCCCCTTGTAGATGTTGGGCAGCTTTTAGAATTCTTTATACCACCCAAGAAGCTTGTTTTACTTGTATGTTTCACACACCATTTTACCCATAATAACTATGTATCCAAGCAACCCATAACTTCTCTTTTTTCTGGCATAGAATTCCACAACAATTTGCCTATTGCAACCTTGTTCCATGTATATATGTCAAGAAAATTATTTCCTCCATTTGCTTTGGGCCAACACGGATTGTCCCATGCAATTAAAGCCTTTCTTGAGGTCTTAGTATTTTCAGTCCATAAAAATCTTCTACACATAACATCCACTGTTTGGATAATCTTCTTAGGAAGGGCAAATATTTGGGACCTGGACATTTGAATACCATACAGTACACTATTCATGAGTTGAACTCTACATGCATATGATAAGAATTTAGTGGTCCAACTTGTAATCTTACCTAGCATCTTCTCTTGAAATGGTTTGCGTTGGACTATGGATATCCTTTCAGTACTCAAATGTACTCCAAGATATCTAAAAGGAAGCTCCCCTTTAACAAATTTCAATTCTTCCAATATCTCTTGTAGTTGTTGTTTAACCCCACCAAAATAGACACTACTCTTATCTATATTTGCAAGCATGCCTGAAGTTGTAGAAAACTTTATAAAGCACTTATACATGCACTTCACTGTTTTTATATCTTCTATGCAAAACATCAATAAATTATCAACAAAGCTCAACTACATTATCCTCTGATTTTTGCATTTAGGATGATAATGAAAAGCAAGATTTGTCTCTAAGCTCTTCAAAATTATTGTCGGATAGTCCATAGCTAACACAAATAAATAAGGGGATCTTGCTTTAAATGGTGTTGTACTATGTCCATTGATCTGAATAGAATATGTGACTGCTGTAACACACTGCGGGTGTGTTTGGTATGAAGGAAAACATTTTCCGGAAAATGTTTTCCAATTTTCTCATGTTTGGTTGGGTTAAATGTTTTGGAAAATGTTTTCCAAATCAACTCATTTTCCTCAAATT
>JAJOOR010031248.1:0-26410 GCA_036250505.1 Solanum acaule | reverse complement strand
CTCATAAAGCGGTCAAGATCCGAATCTATCGTTTTGATTCGTTTTCTCAAGTAAAGGTGTTAGATTTCTTCCATAAATCTATACGTTGTTACTTGGATTTTTTCAAGACCTTAGAACATCTAATCCTTGGAAATTCGTGGATCTTTCCTTTGAATCTCCCATATCTTTAGTTAGTTTTGTTGTTTCTTTTCTTGTGCTTCTGCATTCTGATATTCAATTCTCTATTTGTGATCTCTTTTAACCTTGCTGTTATCAAAGACCCACGACAAACTAATGAAATAACTATAAATCAGTAAAAAGGGGTGCTCCAAAAGAAAGAAGGCTCACCATTTGACTCTGAGTGCTTAACTGGATCAACGAGGTGCTAGATGCTGGTCTTGGTTACCTGTATCTGCATCATAAATGATGCAGGACAAATAGCATCAGTACATTCAATGTACAAGCATGCGAGGGGAAAACTAAACATGACATAAGCTTTAAAGGAATCTGAAAAGAACACTTATCTTAACTTTACTCAACTCATGGATACTCAACTCAAATGCAAAGTAAAACAACAATAAAGGTGTAGTTTATACAAAGCATTTAAAATAGTATGTGACAACCCAAGGTGTTAAAGAAATACAATAACAACTCAATTTACATATAAATTAATATAATACTGTGGGAGTTTCTCTAACCGACAATCATCCCTATGAGCTAAAGTGATAGTACAATGTCTCGCCCACGCTACCAGAACTGTCCTATACCTTGCCATGATATAGAACGCCTCAACTAAGTGGATCCACTAGTCTATCATAAAAAGCACTAAGGAATCGTCTAAAAAGTATGATCTTTTTTACCCACGATGGCTACATAGTTTATGGAGACTTGAGTTATTGTGACCTCGTCCCCATATCGGTGCTCAATTCTACTCCCAAAATATACTAGCTCATACATTTTAAAACAAAACTCTTTCTGTGGTTTCGAGATAATTACTCAAAAACTAGGTTAAACGCTCTCTTGGAAATCGGTGTTTCGTCTCTTGTTTAATTGTAAAAACATTTACTCTTTTGGGAATACATAGTCCCGATATACTCTTTTGAAGCAAAGAACTTTGATCTTTACTCAGTTCTTAAAATAAAGTTAAAATGTTTGCAAAAGACTTTTGAAATGACTCTAAGAACTCTCTAGACTTGGCTCTTAACTTTCCTTAAATTTGAATTTATGGATTCATGGATTGTGATTTGTGATAGGAAGGATCTCATGATGTTTAGGTGTGTTTTTAGATAGTTAAACATGAGAAACGGTCAAGAAATCACTATCTGGAAACAAGTCCACGACGCGGAGATGCATTTAAATATTTGGTCGTGAAATAAATTTTGAGGCAGAACGGTCCGCAACCACTACGCGATGAGAAGAAGAATTTTCCGATCTTGAGGAACAGGTCCGCGATGTGGACCTTGTACCCAAATTCAACCGACTCTTTCCTTCTTAATTTTCTTGCCCCAATTCGCCTAAATTCAGCTCTTTTTTTTTCTCAATTCCTCTTTAGTTTCAGATACCCAATACTTGAACATAAGAATCAAATCTAACATTACTCTAAAATCAACACGATTCCATGAAGAACTCAACAATCCCACCAACTCTCAAGAACTAAAGCCAATTTCAAGAACATATATCAAGAACATCAAACTTCAACCTTTTTAGGACGAATTCACGCTGAAATAAACATGTTTGGTGCGCGGGTGAATGAACCCAACACTATGAAAGTCTGACATACCTCATAGGGATCACCCCTTGACGAAATCCACAAGCAATCCTTCAAGAACTTGGCAATTCCTTGCTTCTTCTTCTCTTTTATCCTCTTTTCTCTTCTCTTAGAAATCTAACTCAATTTTGAATAGCGTAAACTGAATCCCATCAGTAGAGACCCCAACTTAATTACCAAAAATAAATTTAATTAATTGGGTAGTGAAAAGACCTTAATACCCCTCTAAAATCTGGTTTTGACTTTCGTTATCTAGACAACCCAACTTCAAATGGGCATATCTCCCTCATACGAACTTGAAATAGCGCAAACTCAGCGGCGTTGGAAATATAATTCAAAGATATTTCCTCCGGTATCATGTAGAATAATTAAGTCATCCTGATCTAGGAGTTATGGTCATTTAAAGTTGACCAAAAACCCATACTTAACATCACTTAACAAATTTTCCAGATTTTTCATTCTTTCCAAAAATGACTTTTTCTTATTGTAGCTCTTTCACTAAGCAATATGTTACAATATCTCCCCCTTGGGAACATTCGTCCTCGAATGAGATTACTCTTAGTAAGCTAAGGGCTTAACATCAAACATTCAGTTCAACCACCCAACAATCAAATCTAAAACATTAAGCATATCAATTAAAGAGTACTAAGAAGAGAATTAGTACCTTGATATGGAATATCTCCGGGTTCAAAGAGATGTGGATATCTCTTCATCATATCCTCCTCAACTTCCTCAACAAATTGATTTCTCTAAAGAACTTTGACTGATTCTACTTCCTTGGTCCTCAACTTGCAAACCTGACGGTCTAGAATCTAAACAGGGATCTCCTCATAAGCCAAGCTATCCTGGATGCCAATATCTTCGGTTGGTATGATAAGTGAAGGGTCTCCCATGCACTTCTTCAACATGGAAATATGAAATACCAGATGAACCGCCGCTAACTCATGGGGTAGGTCTAACTCATAAATTACATTACCAACCCTTTTGGATATTCTGTAAGGGTTAATATACCGGAGACTAAGCTTCCCCTTCTTACCAAATCTCATAACACCCTTCATGGGAGAAACTTTCAAGTATACCCAATCATCTACTTTGAACTCTAACTCCCTTCTCCTAACATTAGTGTAGGATTTCTGATGACTTTACGCTGTTTTCAACATCTCTTGAATTACTTTCACTTTTTCCATAGCTTGATGAACTAAGTCTGGTGCTATCAACCTAGCTTCACCGACTTCAAACCATCTATAGGAGATCTGCACCTTCTCCCATAAAGAGCTTCATAAGGAGCCATTTGGATGCTAGAGTGGTAACTATTGTTGTAGGCAAACTTGATGAGAGGTAGGTGATCAGCCCAATTTCCCTTGAAATCGATCATGCAAGCCCTCAACATATCTTCTAAAGTCTGAATAGTGCACTCTGCTTGATCATCTGGGTGAGGATGAAAAGTAGTACTCAAGTTCACCTATGAACCCTAGACTTTCTAAAAAGATTTCCAAAATTGTGCAGTAAATTGTGCACCTCTATCTGATATAATGAAAACTGGCACCCCATGAAGTCTAACTACGTCTTGAAGATACAACTTGGCATAATCCTCTGTTGAATGGGTATTCTTTATCGGCAAAAATGGGTTGATTTCGTCATTCTATCGACAATCACCCAAATAGAATCATATTGTCTGTGAGACCTTGATAAACATGTGATGAAGTCAATATTAATCATCTCCCATTTCCATTCCGGATGTTCTATGTTCTGAGCCATACCACCGGGCCTTTAGTGATCTATTTTAACTTGTTGCCTATTCGGACACTTAGCAATAAACTCTGTAATGCCCTTCTTCATACTGCTCCACCAATAAACCAATATCAAATCACGATACATCTTTGTGGAACTCAGATGGATAAAATATCTAGAGATATAAGCTTCCTCCATGATTCTCTCTTGGAGTTCATCCACCCTTGGTACACACAACCTACTTGATACCTCAATACATCATCTCCCCCTTGTTCAAAAGCCAATACTTTTTGCTTATGAATATTTGCCTTTAATTCAAGAAAAATAGGATCTTGGCCTTGTTTCTTCTTAACTTCAGACACTGGTGATGATTCAGCCCCATTCATCACCACTACTCCTCCCTCTGTGGAATCCATTAGTCAAACTGCTAATCGTGCAAGTCTATGCACCTCATTCCCTAACTCCTTCTTATCTTCCACAAAATGGGCGGTACTACCCATAGACAATCTACTCAAGACACCATCAACAACATTCGCCTTGCCTGGGTGATAAAAAATACTCATGTCATAATCCTTGAGTAGCTCTAACAACATTCGTTGTTTAAGATTAAGCTCTTTCAGACAAAACACATACTGAAGACTCTTATGATCAGTGAATACATCAACATGAACAACATATAAATAATGACGCCAGATTTTTAAAGAAAATACTTCGGCAGCCAACTCTAGTTCATTGGTTGGGTAATTCTTCTTGTGAACCTTAAGTTGTTTGGAGGCATAAGCTATAACTTTGTCATTTTGCATTAACATCCAACTCACACCAACTCTGGACACATCACAATATACCACAAAACCTTGTGTACCTTCTGGTAAGGTCAATACTAGGGTAGTAGTCAACCTATTTTTCAATTCCTAAGAGCTTTTCTCACAAGCTTCAGACCATTGAAACTTCACTATTTTATGATTCAACTTGGTCAAATAGGATGAAATAGATTAGAAGCCCTCTACGAATGTTCAATAATATTCAACCAACCCCAAGAAATTCCTAATATTAGTTGGAGATGTGGGTGTAGGACAATTCTGCACAGCCGCTATTTTCTGAGTGTCAATTCTAATTCCATCACTAGAAACAATATGGCCTAAGAATGCCACATACTCAAGCCAAAATTCAAATTTAGAGAACTTAGCATATAACTCCCTATCCTTTAGAGTTTGGAGAACTATTCTGAGATGACTAACATCATCTACCTCATTCCTCGAATAGATTAGAATGTCATCAATGAACACAATAACAAACATATCTAAATAAGGATTGAATACTCTATTCATAAGGTCCAAGAATGCTACAGGCGCATTAGTTAAACTCAACGATATAACAAGAAACTCGTAATGATCATAACGGGTCCTGAAAGTTGTCTTTGGAGTATCACATACCCTTACTCTTAATTGATGGTAGCCAGATCTAAGGTCTATCTTTGAGAAACAAGTGGCACCCTGAAGTTGATCGAAGAGATCGTCAATTATCGGAAGAGGATACTTATTCTTGATGGTAACCTTGTTTAGCTGACGGTAATCTACACACATCCTAAGGGAACCATCCTTCTTCCTCACAAAAAAGACCGGAGAGCCCCAAGGTGAGACACTTGGTCGAATTAAACCTTTCTCTCGGAGATCTTTCAACTGCTTCTTTAACACTTTCAACTCTGCCGGTGCCATTCTATATGGAGGAATAGATATAGGATAAGTATCAGGAAGAATATCTATACCGAAGTCTATTTCTCTCTCAGGAGGGACTCTGGAAAGATCATCTGGAAAGACTTATGGAAACTCTTTTACTACTGGAACTAACTGAATAGAAGTTATCTCAACACTAGAGTCATTAACTCGGACTAAGTGATAGACACAACCCTTGGAAACTAACTTTCTCGCCTTAAGGTACGAAATAAAATGACCCTTAGGCACTGTTGAATTAGTCCTCCACTCAAACACTAGCTCATTAGAAAACAAAAACATGACAACTTGAGTTCTACAATCGATTGAGGAATAACAGGCATGAAGTCAGTCCATACCCAGAATGACTTCAAAATCGACCATGTCTAAGTCGACCAAATCAGCCATGGTGCTCTTGTGATTGTCGGAAATGGTACAACCACGATAGACTCGCTCGACTAGAATAGACTCCCCAACAACTGTAGAAACACAAAAGGGCTCACAATGTTTTTCAGGAAGAACATCAAATTTCATTGCAATATAAGGAGTCACAAAAGATAAACTCGCTCTTGCGTATAGCAAAGCATAAATATTAAGAGTGAAGACTTCGATCATACTAGTGACAACATCTAGAGAATTATCTTGCTCTTGATGATTGGTGATAGCATATAGGTGGTTTACTCCTCCACCGACCTATGAAGTAGCTCCTTTAGATGTAGCTCTGTCTGGTGGAGCAACTGATGAAGATTGGGCTCTATTGCCCTGATTCCCACTACCTTGCCAGTTCTAAGGGCACTATTTCATAAAGTGGCCCTCTTGACCACACGTGAAACAACCAGTGGAGCCATCATGACACTTACCTGGGTGGTTCCTACCACACTTAGCATATTAAGGAGCCCAGTTACCCCCTTCTGCCACACTACCCTTAGACCGCACATGTCTAGCTCTAAAGTTCTACGAATTCTGACTATTATACTCACCTTTGTTTCTGGGTGTAGGTGCACTAGAAGATTATGGAGCATGTCCCTTTTGCTTTTGTTGGAAGGTTGAACATTTCACATTACTCCTTTACTGCCTGAACTCATTCCCTGTCCTAGCTTTCTTGTTTCTAAACTATTCCCTATCCCTCAGTTTCTCTTCCTTAGCCTACTTCACATAAACCATTAAACTTTTTATATCTATGTCCCATATTAGCATAGCTTCCTTGCCCTTTTTTCTTACCAGATGGGACAACCCAGCAACAAATAGACTCATCCCGCTCCTCATATCCGTAACCATCTCCAGAGCATAGCGGGAAAGTTGGGTGAACATTAAACAGTACTCACGAACACTTAGTGAATCCAACTTAAGTGTTAGGAACTCTTGTACCTTAGCTTCTCTCAATTCTCGGGGGAAAGAAGCACCCCAAGAAAGCCTCTTCAAACATAGCCCAAGTCAAAATTGGTGCACCCTCAGCTATACCCTTCTTCCACTAGTCAAACCAAGTCCTGGCAACACTTTTCAGTTGATAAGCAACTAGTTCCACTCGCTCAGCATCGTCAATGTACATAACCTCAAATACCTTTTGCAGTTCCTCAACAAAATGTTCTAGATCCTCTGTAGTACTTGAACCAGTAAAGATTGGAGGATTCATCCTCAAGAACTCACGGATCCTTGAAATATCAGTCTCCTTCTGTCTATCCACTCTTTGTTACCCAACCTAGTTGGTCACAGTTTGACTTAGCATTCGGATTACTTCCCAAAATTCAACATTGGTGACCTCTCCTTGGGGTTGCACTTCTGGTGCATTACGTACCCCTTGCTCCTCAACGTTCCTCCTAGCAGGACGACCTCAGACAACTCCTCATGGAGGCATGATCAACTGAAAGACACGCGCAAGCATGAATTAGAAAGAGACTTTCATAGAGATAAACTATAACACACGAAATGAATATGAAAGAAGTGAAGGAATTTCCTAAATGTTGTAGCCTCCTAATTATAGATGTGGCGTGCTTCACACCGATAACTAGGACTCTACAGACACGGCTTCATAGACTCTCTAGGACTATTGAACTCTATGCTTTGATACAAAATTTTTCACGCCCCAATCCTATAGTAGGGCTGGACTGGCACTCGAGAACCATTGTTGGCCCCAAACGAACCCTTGGCTTGGCTTAACTCATAGCGGAAGCCTTAAATAAAAAGATAATAATCGTAAAATATAAACTCATGAAATTACTTAGAATGTCTTAAAAAAAATTCAACTAGCTAAGATGGCAACTCAAGTCTTAATATAAGAAATAACAACATAAAGACAAATGAACTACTAACTGTCTATGAAGCCTCTAACAACTGAGATGGACATTAGGACAAGAGCCACGACATCGTAATAAAGCAATAGAATGGGGTCCTCCGAAAGTAAAGAGTCTCACCAACTAAATCTGAGTGCTCAATTGGATCAACGAGGCGCTGGATGTTGATCTTGTTTACCTCTATCTGCATCATAAAATGATGCAGGCCAATTGGCATCAGTACATTGAATGTATGAACATGCGAGGGGAAAACTAAACATGACATAAGCTTGAAGGGAATCTAAAAAGAACATTTACCTTAACTTTACTCAACTAATGGATACTCAATTCAAATGCAAAGTAAAACAACAATAAAGGTGCAGTTTGTACAAAGCATTTAAAATAGTATGTGACAACTCAAGGTGTTAAAGAAATACAATAACAACTCGGTTTACATATAAAGTAATATAATACTGTGGGAGTTTCTCTAACCGACAACCATCACTATGAGCTAAAGTGATTATATAACGTCTCACCCACGCTGCTAGAACTGTCCTATACCTTGCCGTGATATAGAATTCCTCAACTAAGTGGATTCACTAGTCTATGCTAACAAGAACTAAGGAATCATCTAAAAAGTATGACCTTTTTTATCCACGATGGCTACATGGTTTATGGAGACTTGAGTTATTGTGAACTCGTTGCAATATAGGTGCTCAATACTACTCCCAAAATATACTCAGGTCATATGTTTAAAAACAAAACTCTTTTTGTGGTTTCTAGATAATTATTCAAAAACTAGCCAAGTACAATTTTCAGCAGAGGCAAGATATCTAGGTGATTTCTTTTGTTAAGCTTTGAAGGATAGAGTTACCTAGTAACTATGTTTGTGAGATGAAGTGATTTTAGATGAAATAATGATAAAGTGAACCACAATCAAGCAAGCAAGATATATGGTTAGAAATGGAAAGGAAGAGGGAGAGATACCAATTGATGTAATTGTAGATGCAAGAATAATAAAGTGAACAACTATCAATCAAACAAGATTTACGATTAAGAAATAGAAAGGAAGACTGAGATATTTAGAATAAAAAAATGATATAGAAACTAAAAGACATTTAACTACTAGAATATAATCTACGGGTGAAAAGAATTGAACTCGTACAAGTGAAGACTTACCCAAGTAATCAAGACGGTTCAATTGATCACATATGAGGGTTTCCCAAAACTCACAAAGGATCCTAAACATCAAATGTTCGTTCAAAAACTAACCCCTAAAATAAACCTTAGTTTCTACTTTTTATAATAGTACATAAACTAGCATAAGATGGTTACAATAATACTCATGAGATAAAACCAAGAAAAGTCTACCCTATTAATAATTTAAAATGTAGCCATCTCTTGAAATTTCTATTTTGGTATATTTTAGACATTTCATGCTTCTTTCATTATTCTTTTAAGGTATTCAAAATACTTTGAATCTACTTGATGATCTTCATATCCATGATGACTAATCCATATCCCACCATAAGATGTATAGGACACCACTACACGAATATAATTTTAAATATTTAAGTTTTAATCTCAAATCACTAAATATATATATTGGGAATGAATTACCAATGTGTAATGACTACATGTGTGATTTGGAATGAGTAATTAACATCTTCTAGGTAAGAAATTGAAGAGTTTCCTTTGATTCTCCCCCTAAATGACTTTCCCTTTTTAGACCATTTGTAAACTCGAATGTTTTTAAAAGAATTCTAGAATATGTTTTTCCAACAAAAATCCCTTTCAGCTGGAGAAACAACCAAGAGTTATAATGGTGATGAAGAAAAGAAGGGAGAAAATAGGAGTTACATTACCTTGGTTGAGTGATAATCTTGTATTAGAAGAATGGAGATGAGAATTTTGGGTTATGGAGTTGGTACAACCCACAAGAGAAGAATGAGTAGAGTAAAAGGTTGTTTTGATTGTATTATTTTGGGCTTCGGCCAGAACATAATTTTTATTTTTGGTTAATTAATAAAATGCCCAATACGGCTAAAAAGAATTTCTTTAAAATTAAGGGTAATGTTGGAAGTATCGAAATATGCTAAAGAAATGTCAATTAGATAATATTTTCAAAACATTTAAAATATGGAATTCCCAAGATTTTCATGAGTTCCTCATATAGAAAGTATCTTATCCCCCTTTCGCAACTACTTACATTCAGATTGTGTAGGAATATAATCAATCAGAATTCCATCTATTGTAGATAATGATAGTATGGGCATTTGTTGATCACCAAAGATTAAGTAACTCGGCGGAGTTTTCTAGCTCCTCCAAAAAATTGAGAACAATATGAATTGAATTTGTTGATTCTTTCAATGAACTCTCATGCACAATGACCAAGGATAATTTACTCTATAGATATCAAACTTTGATACACAGTAATGAAAATAATATAAAGAATTGACGTTCCCCTAACCATTAGACTTCTATAGTAGAGGATTTTTGTAAACAACAAAGCCTTTATCATGTTCAACTACTTTTGTCACAAACTTAAAGGTTGAAAATTCTTCATTTGGTTTGAATATCCTTGCGTGAAGAATGTGCAAACAAGTAAAAGTATATGAAGATGACAGATGGATGTGAGGTGTCCTACTAATCGATTATACCTTTGACCAATTTTTTTAGTAGCTACGAAAAGGAATTACATGTATCAAATCAGGAGGGCAAGATATTATCATCTCCAGAAAAATGGTCCACATTCTCTGTCATCATTAGCTAAAGGGAATATGGATAATTCTTACCTTAACTACACTTCCATCTTCAATATTGGCATATCTTACTTTCTATAGGCAAGACTATTTAAGTAAAAAGAATTGTATTGCAAGTGAAGAGGAGTGTTCTTTAATGGAGATGAAGTAATTTTCGAAGAATTTACTATTTTGTATTGTAAAAGTGATTTCACAATACCGGTTTAACAGTAGAATATTGAAAAGTACAAAGAATATAGATGAGGTGCTTCCTCATAAATATATCGACAACATATCGGGATAACTAGAGAAACAAAAACTTTCAATTAATCGAGGACAAAGAAGGGGAGCAAACAGGAATAATTCTTTGATTTGCCTAGTTGAATATAGGAATTGTAGTTAACAGTTCTTTAAGTTACAATCTTACTAAAAAGGTCAAGAAAGAGAAATGTTAACTAACTTGAATAATAAACTCAAGAAAATATTAATGGATACACTAGCATTCCAAATTGCTAACATAGTGTTCTTCATGACTCTTCTTTCCAATAGCTTCCACTTCTACAGGTTAATCACTCATTATCACATAATTAGTTAATTCATTGGAAAGTTGATTCGCTAAAATGTCAAACTTCCCTATGTTCATCCCGCGAAAAGAGAAATTTCAACCCCTTGAACCAAGATATTCACGGTTAGAAAAGAAAAAAACATTTCATTGAAATAGGATGGCAAAGTCTTAAACATACATTAATAATTGAGTTATCAAGAGCATAGTTTTAGCTTAATAGCACGAGAATGATTTGATTTTCCTTTAATTACAAAGTATAAATGTAAAGAGCTCAACCATACTAGTAGGGATTGTATCAGTTCCACTTCTTTCAAAACTATCCCAAAAATATCAAGAGATAAGTTAATCAATATCATATTGTCATTAATGCTGAAATAATTATGGCGATTCATCCAGGTTTGTGGACAAATTTATGACAATCACAATAACTTTTTGTAAGGCAATTTGTCTCAATTTATGATCAATTTTTAACATCACCATAACTTGATGCTAAACAAGCCTTGCCCAATCTCAAATTTTGGTAGTGAAAAACATATTCAATTTAATCTTATAGTTGAATCTTGGAGGTAGGACGTACACAGATCTTACCCCTACCTTTGCAAGATAATGAAGTTTTTTTCTAATTGATCCACAATTCAAAAGATGGGTTTATTCAAACCTCTATTGAAGTCGGTTTTTCTAGTATAGAACAACATATTTAGTATAATCTAACAAGTGAGTTTGAGGAGGTAAGAACTAAGATGTACATATTTTTCTACCCCTATCTTAGTGTGATAAAAATATTTATTCTAATAGACCCATGATTAAAAAGAAAAGTTAGAGACATGGCTGTAAGGAAAAATGACTATAAAATAGCAATAGAGAACATATATTTTGATTTACTCATAGATATTCTTTGATTTATCAAATAGTATAGTTTTAGTTAAAAAAATAATTACAAACAATTAAAGGATGATATATGTTTATATGGGAAAGTCAAGTAGTTTTTTTTTGGTAAATTGCAAAATTACAATTGAAAATAAAATGAAAGTAATGACCTCTAGGCCATTTCTATGATTATGCCTCTTGTTCATCGTTTAGAGCTTTCCTTTAGCAATGCAAAATTAGCTATTACTTGTTGATACTGGCACTTCACTCACCAGGTCATTCGTTTCACTTAAGTTCTAGTTTTTGTGATGCCAACTTTTGAACCTTGAACGGTCAGTTTTGATAAAAATTTAAAGAATATAACCTTAAAATCCAATTCTAATGATTTCATCAGCTCCAGAAGGGTCATTTTAGGCTTGTAGCATGGTCAACATGAATCTCGAGACTTTCAATGTGCGTTTGTGCGATTAGGTGTTCTAACTATCAAGTTAAAGCCTAAGTTTGACTTTAGTCCACATACTGAGTAAACAAGCTATAATTAAAACTCCGTCAGGGTGGTAAGTTCTGGAATGTTGAGTTTTTTGTAGAATGACCCTTCGTTTGAATCCCAAGGCTTATGGTCTTATTATGATGACCCTTGTGGATTTTGGCTTAAAATGGAGTTTGTGGCACGGACCTACTTTTTGCTGAGACGACTTTGTATGGGAATTTAGACTACTCTGTTGAGTCCAAAATATCAAATTATGTAGGGTTGCATATCTAATTTGCATGCATGGGGAAAAGCGAATTAGAACACCCCGTCGAAGATTCAAAACCATGTTTTATGGTTTAATGATTCTGTTTAGGGGTAGTACCATGCTAGTTGGGGTTGTATGTGTGATGTTGCATGTTTTTGTGACCTACTTTCATTTATAATTATTTTTCAAAGCATGTTCATGCATAGTCTAGGATATATTAGTCTTGACTTAGACTCTCATTCCTTATAGATTTTTATGTCTCAGATGTCAATTAAGATAGACTAGGTCCCTGTCGACTGGAATCGCAGAGTTAGGTCTGATAGTATCAGCCTTAGTCTAGGTGTTCGCTCAACTTGTTAGATCTTTTTTTATCTTCTCCTTGATAATTCTCAACTACACTCCATCTAAATCTAAGTGTAGGCAGTCTCTAGCAAGTATAAACCCAACTAAGAGTTGGGGTCGATCCCACAAAGAGTGATACAGTAAAGAATTTAATTATGAAGTAAATATGTGTTCTAATCATTTGTAGAGGTGACATTTTTGCAACATTAAAACAAATCACAAAGTTTTAACAATTAATATCAAATGGGGGGATTTGGGTATCCAATTTAAGAGAAATAACATGGGAAGTAAATAAGTAGAGATTGGACCTTAGGAGTGTGATAAGTTAAATGCTAGTTTCGCGTAATGGGTGACTAGTTACTCAAATGTGTTGAATCTCAGTGGGTAAGCTAGGTTTTGAGTACAATAACTCTTTCTCAATAAACTATTGCATTTCAAGTGATTTCTTTCGAACCTCGACGAGCACAACACAACCAAACAATCCAATTCCTTAATTAATCCACTCTTTCAAGCTGGATTTTTAAAGACGCAATCAAACTCAATTGCTCAAGCTAGATTTTAAAGATGCAATCAATACAACTATCAATCAATGATTTTACCTCTTTCTCAAGAAAGCATAGAGAACTAAGCTAGAATTGCATTTGCAACTGCAATTTCTCAATTAAAACATGAACAATTAATTGAACCCACTTCACAATAACATTAAAATCATCAACTAAGAACACCCATTATCTAATTAATGCATTCAACTACATAATAACACCCCAAAGTAAGGGGTTTTAGCCAAGCATAGTGAAAAACAAGAAATCGTTACCAACGAAGTTTTCCTTCTGATTTGCTAACTATATGCAATTCCCAAATGTATAAAATGAAGTTAAAAATATCACAATCTCTAAATCTCTACTCAAAATGTAAAGAATATGTTCAAGAATGTAAAAACTCAAAAACCCAGAGGTAAACAGTGTTTGAACTCCTTTTCTTCTTTCAAAAATTGTATTTATACGTTCCCAGAATTTCAGCACGGAGTCAGCTAGGTGAAGTAAGTCTGGCACGTCGACTAGTTCAGCGATCCGCCCAGTTGCTCCTATTCTCTCCCTTTTGTTTGTCTCTTTCATCAACTTATTCTGGAACTTTTGGCGAGCTAAATCGCCATCGCCGATTCTTTTGGCTCATCGTCTTTTTGCCTTTTTTGCTTGCCAAGTTGGTTTTGTCCATGGGCTGTTTTGCTAGAACTTTAGGCGAGCTGAAGGTCCACTCGGTTAGTCGCCGAGTGGCTTTGGCGAGTTCCAGAGTTGCTTTCCTTCAAATTTTTCAGCCTCTTCGCTCCTTTTTGCACCATAATGTCCCTGCCTTACTCTGGAGCATTCCTTGTTGCACATCAACATTTTAACTTCAGTTATGAGCGTAAAATAGGCATTGAGGACACTAAATCCTTGAATAATAAGCCCTAAATGAGTCGAAATCCCTGACACATCAACACCCCCGCATAAACTTTTGTTTGTCCTCAAGTAAAATACAAGATCAATCAGGCCAATAAGGATTTCTACAAATAGTACTACTTGAGACTCAATATGAATGCACACGAGGTTCAATCTACACATGCAATGTTCAATGTGCACTAAAAGTTTAAAACTATGACTAGTCATCATCAAATAGAGTTTAAGCTCACAATGCTCACTTCAAATGCAAATTCATTCTCAACAAGAGTATTTGAATGCCCTCACATCAAGAGTGATTTGATGCTCTCACAAAGCCCATCAAAGATTATGATTTAAGGAATCAAAATCAACTCTCACACTCTTAATGTTAAACACATGCATGATTTTACCCATAGGATTGCTCATATTTTTCCGATCAACCCATCATTCGGCTTATGCAAGATCACCAAGGTCTTTCAAGGTCTGTAAATGGGTTGTGGTTAAATGTATTGTCATTTTGGCTTAGCGACTTCTACCTACATAAATCATGGCTTTAATTTCACTTCTTTTCCTTTTCTTTCAATCTTTTCATATTTGCAACCCATTCTTGGATTATGGGTACCCCAGAAGTGCAGCTTTCTAATGCTGGATGATGGACTCATTTTTGGACAGCATCAAGGTACTGCTGATAAAGTCGAACCAGTACTAATTTAATATCACTTCTTTTCCTTTTCTTTCAATCTTTTCATATTTGCAACCCATTCTTGGATTATGGGTACCCCAGAAGTGCAGCTTTCTAATACTGGATGATGGACTCATTTAATATCCTTTTTCTCAATCAGGAACCCCGCCTCTATCGATGGGGGTGAAGCATCAAAAATCAATGGAGCCAACCACCTCTTAAAGTAGTCTAACTATTTGCTCTTGAGCTGAGTAGTCAACGTATAGACTATCTGGACTGTGTAAGAAAGTAATTCATTTATGTCCCTATCACTGAATTTGACTTTCTTCCCACAGACCTCAAAAAACTCTAACGATGCTGCTGATCAAGCTTTCTTCTTCCCTTTTAGTAGAAATCGTGCATAGCTCTCGTACGGATTCCAAGGATTTTTGAACTTCTCAAATTTGTAGGCCCATGGGGGCCAAGAAGGGCAAGAGATCACTACCATTCGTGGTGCTTATGAAGAAGTTGTGTTGATGAGCTATAGTGCCATTCGTGGCAAAGACGGATGTGGAAGTGACTCTCACTTCCTCTACTGACATCTGGAGGATCAAGGAAGAGTACACTAGAGATTAGGCTGAACGGAGGAAGACATCCCCGGTGGACACATCCCTGGCTATAGATGTCGACACTATGGAGACCGAGACTACCCCTCATACTCTGGCCAATGAGCCGACAGGTATCCCTATTTCCTCCGCCCCTCCTACTTCTACTGCTACCGCTATATCTCGACCTAATTGACTCAGGCCATGACATATAAAATGGGCCACCTTTCACATTCGACCGATGTGTGAGCTTCAAAAGTTGATGCAACTGTTTCGGGTTTAATATAGAGAAATATCGCTGCCTCTTTAGCTCCTAATTGGGAGGAGCTGAGGGGATAACCTGAGTTGATTGTGGTGTGTGGCCTATCATTAGATGCACTCATTGTGCGGGTTGAGGCGTATGAGCAGGGTGGTCGATGGTCGGAGGATGTGAAAACCTTGAAGTCTGATGTTTCTAGGTTGAGGCTAGAGGTGAACGAGCTTAAGTTTATTGACATTTCGATGCTCTGGGAACTGTGGACGTTCCTTAGGACCCTAGTTCATATGTTCCAGCTATTTTAGAGATCCCTCTGGCTACTGTGAACGAAGATGCTTCCTTACCTGATTATGGTGAGAAGTTCGATGTGCTGAAAACTAATGAGGAGGGATTAGCTACTCGTAACGAGGAAGTATATGAGGACTTGGAGGACCTTGAGAGTGATATGGTCCAAGTAGCTACAGAGGCCTCACTTCGGCACACCTCGATGATTGGCCCTAATGGAGCGCTGCCCACTATTGGAAGAGAGCCAGGTACTTATACCAAGACTGAGAGAACCCCAGACACACAACATTCACCTCAAGCTTAGCCTGACACAGGGATCTTGAATGTTTTCCTATTTTTTTTATTTACTTTTTAGACATTTATAATATTTTTACATTGAGGACACTATCTTTTTTTTGTTGGGGTGAGGGTATCTTCATACCTACCTCATTGGGTTGTATTTGATTTGTTTTGGCTGATTACTGGTTTTACTACTTTCGGTTGTGTCCGAAACATCTCGTTTGTTATGGTCAATTTTGTGAATGTTGATTTTAATTATCACATTGATCCACATCCTCGTTTCTTAATTTGTGATTGTTATGGTTGTTCTCTTTCATATTTGAGTATTGATTGTGATCAATATTGATGACTTGAATAGTGCTCTTGATTGAATGATATGTTTGTGCAAGTCAAAAAGGCAAATTTGAGTTGCATAAGTCATGTGTGGACTCTTAGTATCTCATTGTTACTAGTCGATTGTAGAAATGAGTCTCGTGATGATTGTTGCACGTGAGCTTAACCTGTAGAGTCATGATCGATGATTGTGTTGAATGCCTTGTGTGGTGACGTTTTCTTGAAATATTTTCTTGGTGAAACCTAGAACTTGCCCCGTTAGTCCAATCGACTAGCATTGGTGAATGAAAGAAATGATCGTAGGCATACATTTTTTATTGTGAACCAGATTGCTATTATACTCCTTTGTGACCACCTTGTGAGAGTGTGAACCTAGATTGGCACCATTTGAGCCTACCCTTTTCTTTGGCTGAAACATGAACACATTTAGCCTCTTTCCTCCACAACTAAAACATTCATGAAGGCTTGGTCCATTTGAATAGCCAAGTCAGGCCAAAAGCCTAAGTTGGGGTTTGCTAAAAAATGAGGAAAGAAATTGAGCAAGAAGTTTGTGAAATTCACCCTTGATGAATTGTGTTAAAAAAAATGGAAAACCTCCATTTAAAAAAAAAGAGAAACAAAGAAAAAGATTAAAAAAGAAGTTTGCAATTTGTGCATTGGTGAAAAGAAAAGTAGTATCCAATGAACCATACAAGAGGTTTTGTTCTTGAAATTTTCTTGAAATAATTTAGGGTGGATTGTGAAAATGAAAAGAGTTAAAGAAAAGCAGAAAGAGTGAAATGCAAGCCATACTTCATGAAGGTGGAAGTCACTAACACAAAATGATCATACCTTTACCCTCAGCCCTGTTACAAGCCTGTAAATACCTTGGTGATCTTGCTTAAGACAAATGATGTGTTGATTGAAAAATAAGGGAAAGCCTATGGGTAAAATAATGCATGTGTTTATCATTGAGAGTGTGAGAGTTGCTTTTGATTCCTTATGATATAATCTTTGATTAATTTTTGTGATAGCATGGAATCATTCTTGATGCGCGGGCATTCTAATACTCATATTGAACTTGAATTTGCATTTGTAGCGAGCATTGTGAGCTTGATCTCTATTTGATGGTGTCTAGTGATCATTTGAAACTTTCCATGCAGAATTGAACATTGCATGTGTTGATTAAACCTCATGTGCATTCATGTTGAGTCTCAAGTAGCACTCTTTGTAGACATCCCTATTGACCTGATTGAACTTGTGTTTTACTATTGGACAAGCAAAAGTTTAAGTTTTGGGTGTTGATGATTTGGGGATTTCGACTCATTTAAGGCTTATTATTCAAGGATTTAGTGTCCTCAATACGTATTTTATGCTCATAAAAAATGTTAAAATGTTAATATGCAGCAATGAAGGTGAAAGAGTAAGGGAAGGACATTACGAGGCAAATAAGAGAGAAAATGCTGAAAAATTTGAAGGAAAGCAAAGCTAGTCCTCACCAAAGCCACTCTTTGAGACACCAAGCGGACCATCACCTCGCCAAAATTTCCAACATGCCAGCCCATGGATAAAACCAACTTATTGAACAAACAAGTTGTTCGGTGACATGCCAAAGAGATCGGCAATACCGATCCAGTTCCTCAAATAATACAAGAAGTTTTGGTGAAAAGTCACGCCAAAAAGGTGAGAAGAGGAGCACTTGGCACATTTCCGACCTTTTCAGTGAGCCCGACTTACTTCGCTGAGTTGACACTGTGCTGAAATTCTAGGAACGTATAAATGCAATTTTCAAAAGAAGAGAGGGAGTATCCACATTGTTCACTTCTAGGTTTTTGAGTTTTTATATTCTAGAACATTGTTTTTTTATATTTTTGAGTAGAGATTTAAGGATTGTGAAACTTTTAGCCTAATTTCCACCATTAGGAAACTAGCAGATCATTGTCGAACTGATGGAAGAATTTGTTGGTAATGATTTCTCATTCTTTACTATCTTTGGCTAAAACCCCCATTCTTGGGGGTTTGATTTTGTAGTTGAATGCGTTAATTAGCTAATGGGTGTTGCTAGTTACTGATTATATTGTTGTTTTGAAGTTGGTTCAATTAATTGTTCATATTTTAATTGAGGAATTGTAGTAGCAAATGCAATTCGAGCTTAGTACTCGTTTCTTGCTTGAGAAAGAGGTGTTAGAGTCGATTTATCAGTTGTTGATTGTATTAATTACATTGTTACGAATCTAGCTTGAGAAAGTGGGTTTGATTGCAATCTTGCAAATCTAGTTTGAAAAAGTGGATTGATCAAGGTAATGGGTTGTTCAATTGTGTTTTACATGTTGAGGTTTGAAAGAACTCACTTGAATTGCAATAGTTGATTGAGAAAATGCTATTGCACTCATAACCTAGCCTACCCACCAAGATTTAACATCTCTGAGTAACTAGTAATCACCTATGACGCGAAATTAGCATTCAACTTATAAAACTCCCAAGAAACCATCTCTACTTGTTTACTTCCGGTTTTAGTAGTCACAAATTGCTTACCCGAATCCCCTCATTTGATATTAATTGTCAAAACTTTGTGATTTACTTTAATGTTGCGAAACCTCTACCTCTACAAATGATTAGGACACAATTTTACTTCTTGATCGAATTCTCCACTGTATTACTCCCTCTGGGATCGACCCCAACTCTTAGTTGGGTTTATACTTATTAGCAACTGACTACACTTAGAATTGGATGAAGTGTAGTTGAGTGTTATCAATAATCCTTACTTTCAGAACTGGATATGGTGAGGTGGGAATATACATCCATGCTGTCGGAGCTGGAGTTGCCGAACTGGTCCCCGCTGGTTGCTTTTCTTTACCCCGACCACTTGTTTGAGAGGGTCGAGGAGGGGAAAACTCAGCAACAATCACTAGCCCTTTTTCCCTTTTTCGTGGTTGAGGACCCTTCATTAGGACTTTTGGTCTAGCCATATATGTCAAAATGAGAAAACAAGTTGAATGCAGTTGTAAAGGGTTAGCAAAATATCAAGTTTCAAAAAGCTGAAGAAAAGCTTGGCAACCAATTGGGCGAGTCACCGAAGTCATTCAGTGAGCTATAAAGTGCTCGCCGAAAGTAACAGAACAACACAACAATAAATCAGCACAAATCAGCGAGACAAAAGACGATTCAGTGAGTCGCCAAACCTAATCAGCGGTACAAATGGGTCTTGCCGAATGTAACAAAAAATTTAGCAAAAATTAAGCTTCAGAATGGCGATGCTAAGGATGTTCGGAGAGTCGCCGAGTCAACTTAGCGAGAACAAGCAAATCGCAAAATGTTACAGAACAAAATAGAAACATTTCAGGGAAAAAAGGCAATAAGAGGAGTTGGTCAGTGAACTACCGAGTCATTCGGCGAGCCAAATGGCCCATCGTGGTAGATTTTTACCCTAACCCTCAATCCTCAACACACAACCTACGATAACTAAATTCAAGACCCAATCTATGCAATTCAAATCTAACCCATATTATAACCTACCCTGGAGTACTCAGACTTCCCCTAATATACCTAGACTTGACCAAACAATGCCTTTGCCTTAAGACTGACGTTACTCGATTAATCATTTGGCAAATTTGAGTTGTTTGGTGGAATTTGGGTTACTCGGACTTCACCCACACAAATCCTAACATGCAAACCCGCAATTTAAACATGAAATTTAAACTAATTTAGAATACACACAATATCTAACATGTTTGATTACCAAATAATATTCAACAATTGATTAAGCACGCAAAGACACACAATACATCCAACAATTACTCATTAGCATGTTCAGAAAATATCATTAAATTAAGGCTAATTCGGGACACCAACCTTAGAAGTAGCCAAGTAAACAATTAAGGCAAAAGCAAAGGTGAGCAATGCAATGATTTCGAATCGCAAAATGATACCCACGCAAAAATTAAGTATAAGATCTAAAATGTATTTGTGAGAGCATAGGGTCAAAAAGTTCAAAATAAGGAGAGGTTTGAATTTAAAATGGTTTAAAGCCTTTGACCCTTCAGTTCACCCCCAGTTTGGTGAGGGCTAATAACATCACTGATCCTCTCAGTGAGTCGTAGAGTGGACCTTAGCCTACCAAAATTTACAAAATGTGAGCCCTTCAATTGGTCCAAAGGGTGATCGATGTCCAGCTTGCCAAACTACTCGGTGATGCGCCAAGTGGGCTCTGAGCTCGCACATTTGCCTATTTCTCCCAAACATCAAATTTTCAACCTGCACATCCAACAAACGTTATTCAATCTGATTTCATTTTTTTTCTAATCTAGTTTGCCTAGTTTGTGGGCCTATTCCATTTGATATATTTTTGGACCTTGGTCCAATACTTTATTTTTATCAATATACATGCAACAACTTCATTAGTTTTTTTTAAAAACAGTTACTTGGTAAGTTGTTCTCATTCTTTATAATAAGATGTATAGTTTTTTAAGGGAATTGGATAAAGATATGTATGTTGTGATCTTAGTTAAGATGATTTATTATGCACACATTCCCTAGATCTTAAAACTTGAAGCAATTATTTTGCTAAGTCGGGGACAATTATTTGTTCATATTTACAAATTAATTGGTAATTAATTAAACTTATACATAATTTAGACCAAAAATTCTCGTACTAACATTTGAAATAATTTTTTTTTAAAAAAACCATTCAAACTTGATTAAGACGATTAGAAAGCACAAAAGTACGTAACATCATATGCTTTAAGACTGCCTGGGAAATATTAAGAAACATGGCTACACCTGAAGACTCTTTTAAACATATTTGGGGGAAGTTTCACCTTTCAAGAGTAGTTTCGTTGGTTTTAGTTTGGACTGATAAAGTTCCTTTTGAAGTAGTCATGGCTACCTGGAATCCTAATATTTCTCAACTTTGTACTTGTTGCTCAGATCCTTCTAGAGAAACTATTGAACACCTTTTCTTACAAGGTGAATTGGCCTCTAGTGTGTGGAGGTACTACGATCGGGCAACAAGGATCACAGGACCTGTAATACAGGTGAGACAGACTTTCAAAAAATGGTGGGATACTCATGGAATTACAGAATAAAATAGGTGTATCAAGCCATTCCAAATCTCATACTATGAGTTCTTTGGAAGAGTAAAAACACACTATTACATGGAAGCTCTTATTCTAGAGGCAAGATCATCTCAAAAATTAATCTCACATTTATAAGTTTGCAAATTGAGGTTTGATTGGGTTATGAATAGTCTACAAACTTGGCCTCACATAGTTGCTCAACTTAATAGCTACATGCCATGTTTTCGTCAGAAATTGTTTAATGGTATCCTCCTCCTTCAGGATGGTTAAAATATAACACTGATTGTGCTTCCAAGGGTAATCCTGGTCCTAGTTCAGCGGCTTTCATTGTGAGAGATCATAATGGTAATCTAGTAGGGGCTAACAATGTGAAGTTGGTTGATTCTTCTAAGTTTGTGGCTGAGGCAATTACTAATAGAGAGGGTCAATAATACTATTTCGATAAACATTCTCATCAGAGAATGATTTTTTTGTCGATGGTTAATATTCTTAATGGAGAGCGGGATTCACCATGGAGTTTGAAAATGGAAGTCCACTCAATTAATAGAATCATTAATACAATATCAGAGCACAACAGTAATTCAAGGAGGGAAATACTCTTGTTGATTTTTCCGATAACCTAGTTTTTGTTTTTGCAGGTACTTATGAATTCAATTAATTTCAAGAAGTCCCAACAACAGCCAAGAAGAAAATAAATCTTGACAAACGTAACACTCCATACATTAGGATCAAGAAGACAGACTCTCCAAGTGCTAATTAGATTCTCACATGTCAATTACCAAATAATAGTCAGATATACAAGTATTCAAAAAAAAGCACACATGATTTCACAATCGAAGCATAACTATAACAAACTTTTAAAGTTTGAAGCTATTTTGGACGGTTAATAGTATCACGCACCTGGTGAGAGAATAGAGGTGTCCAAAGTGGAACAAAATCAAGACTCAAAAGTTGTTAGTAGTGCATTCGATTGTTGATAGCTCGTATTTACTTCCTCCACAAATCCAATTTCTTGAAAAGATTTTGCAGTCCCATAAATCGTATAAGAAAAATTGAGTTAGTTGTCTAATTCAAAGGTCTAAAATTTAGATGGTGGTATTAATCTCTTTATGGAATTCAATCCATCAAAGATTAAACTAGAAACAAAGAATTCTAATTCATATATAATGCTTATCAAGTCTTACCTGAAGCATTTTACAGCCTCACAAAATTTAAAAATTGAACCAAAGAGGTTATCTTATAAAATTGGGAGGCGATCTCCATAGATTCAATCTTTGGAGTCAAGTTTGCGTACAAAAGATAAAGGTAGAAGCCAAAACACTTAAAGTTCTCGAGATATACAAACTGATTTAGCTCAAGTTGAGTAGAATGTTAGAGACTTACCTTGGAGAAAATCTGATAGTAGTTGAAATCGAGGATATGTGAAATTGGGAAGGTGATTTCGATCTCTCTGGCGGCTGATGGTCAGATCTTTTCAATGTTGATGCTTGGAGAAGACGACCCTCCATTTTCCGTGGTTGCTTACTTTAATTTTGTATTTTTCTTTCACATTTTTTCATAGATATTGTATATTATACTTTTTGTGTTATTAATAAAAGAGGCTTTACAGGCCTCACTTTTAATTTTTTTACAAAATATCTAGGGTTTAGTATCTTTCCCAAAATTCCCTTATAGTTCTATGCTTCCCAAAATATCCATATAGATTTTTGATATTATCAAAAAACAAAGAGGGGAAGAATGGAATATTCTCCTCTCCCATGGAATATGCTTTTGATGAAGATTGAGATCAAACTTTCCATGTGGAAATATGCCACTAGGTTTGATCTTTTTTTAGGATTTTCATATTTTGAAAATAACCAACAATAAAAGTACTACTATAATTATATATATATATATATATAAGAGAACCCTAGGCCCTCCTACATGGCGCAAAAGTTGTGACTATTATGAAAAGTTGTGACTTTTATGAAGAGTTGCGACGTTTATGAAATGTTGTGACCTTTCTGAAGGGTTGTAACTTTTCCAAGGAGTTCTGACCTTTTTGATAAGACACTATAATAATTTTTCACACTACCCTTTGTTTTCTATAAACAGAGAACTACATTGTGCATTCAGTGGGCTTGATTTTTTCCATTCTATTGTTGCATATCCTGGTATGTTTTTTACATTCATTAATTTATGCTTATATTTTTAATTGTTGTTTTTGAGTATATGCTTTAAACTTTGTTGTTTATGTTTACGCAAATTATTGTTATAAGTATTTGTTAGTACATATTAAATAACAAATGTTAATTGAGTATTCAAGCAAGTTTTCTCTACTGAAATTGTTGAAGGTACAATAAAAAAAGCCCTTACAAATCTCTAATTTCTTCATCAACAACGTTATTACATCAGTTACAAGGATGCGATTTTGTGTTCTTTAGAAAATCCTCTGACAGTTAATAACTTTGCCTGCCCATATTACTTTAAGGATTGAAAGTTGATTAAAGTGTTGGTCAATTTTTTGAGGTATCTTATTTCAAAACATAAGAGCTTTTTTGGTTAGAATGATTTGTTATCATCACTGGATATCTCATAGTTTACTCCATTTAATGTATGTTTTTTCTCGCTTTTTTTTGTCTACTTAAGATTATATTGATTATTTTTCATTTGGTATGCATATGATCTCACTTGGACAAAGCTTTTCGTCCTTTAAATGTTTTTCTTTTTTTCCTTCTCATTCGGCTCTTCTAAATATATTTGGTGCGAGTTATTACTATTTTCGGCAAGCTTAATTTGAAGAATCTGAAACAAAACCTACTCTAAATAAAAGTAAATCTTAAGCTACAAAAGATAGGTCTATTAACATAGATTTGTTGTCCTTCATGTCCCAAGTCATGTTTGAGCGTTTGAGTTATTTAGGTTAGACTAATTTTTATTTTTTTAATATTTGAGAATATTTCTTTAACATGAGTCTAGAATCCAATATTTTGATATATGTGTACTTTCATAATGCAACAATTATACATACATATTTCTGAAAAAGTCGTAAAGGTGCATTGATGAAGCATCTAGAAGGGCCATCAGCAGTTTAATCAAGAATGAATTTCTATAAGGGAAAACAATATTATTTTGCTGTTGTTTCAAATTTATTTTTCTCCTTCTATAAATTTTGTTAGAGTAACAAAGTAATAATAATAATGAAAAGTGGTGAACAGTTGCCTTCAGACAAGTAGATTGTCTCTAAAAAAATTATTTATGTTGTTGCAATGTACATTTTTTAATTGTCTTAACTTATTTATAAGTAATATTGATTATCGAAAACTTTCACACAATTTTGTTTACACAGGGAGTTATTCTAACCATAAAATCATTACATTCTATGTTTTTCATGTATAAAAAAAAGTGATGTTTACTCGCTACATAAAAACATCACTCAATTTTAACAAGACAATTATATCATCAAACATATAATATGATAAATTATCTAAAATATAAAAATGATTAGATATGAAGAAATTTTTAATCATTAATTATATATTTACAATTCTTGAGATATGTTATAATGTCAAATCATTTAATTTCTGTAGAAATGTTCTAAAAACCTACTAAAATTTGCTTTTTTATTCTTATAACAATCGATTATTGGAAAGGTTGTTCAAAAGGGTAGAAAGATAACTTATGCCCGAGCGAAGCGCGGGTAAATTACCTAGTATTAAATATAAGAATATTTTAAGAACATAATTTTTGTAATTTTTCAACTTTCTCAAGTAAAATATACTTACAAAATAAACTAAAAATTGAAATAAAATTAGATTTAAAATTAAAATATGTGTTTAAACTCGAGAAAGGTCAAAAATCTTGAGTCTAGTGATTGTCCCTCTTTGAACCGGCCATTATATGAAAGGGGGGAAAAAATATGTGACTGAGTCCTAATTTTGATAAGTAACATTTCAAGGGTGATAAGAAAATCAGGTCATGTGTAGTTCAAAACAATAGAATGATGAGATGAGTTTGAGGTTGAATGAGATCATGTTGAGGCTCCAGTTGTGGCTCCAATTGTTACATTAAAATAAAAGACCAAAAAAAATAACAATACAAGTCCAAGATCCTATCTATGTAATTTGTCTTGAATCTTCATGTCGTCTCGAGTGGTGAGATAGGCATTTCTATCTAAGTTAAACTTGGAAGTGAACCCTACTCTCAAGCGGGCTCCTTCTACTTAAAATTGAAAGTTCACTTTGTTCTTTAAGCGAGCTCTAAAGATTGAAATGTTGACTGTCCTTATTTTCTAGAAGGGTTCATGAGATTAAAGTTTTGCACTAGTTTAAATAAGAAAAACTTGTGAATATGAATCAAATATGGTGCTTATATTGTGTATCATGACTTTAAACGACACTCAAGCTGAGGTGCAATGCATCCACAATGCTTTAGATTATTAAAAGTAAACTCCATTCTTCACGAAGCAATGTTACAATAATCCTATTATTCAGGAGAAATTCTGCTAAATTAAATCTCATTTTGCAGGAGGGTCTGACTAGTTTCATTTTCTAGGTGGGTCCTGCAAATCTTTTTAAAAAAAACGAGTCCTACTAAATTAAGTTCCATTTTGTAGGAGAGTCTTAGTAATCCATTTTTAAAATGAGGGTCCTATTAATCCTATTTTCAAGGAGGGTCCTACTAAATTTCATTTTCTAGGTAGGTTTTGCTAATTTCATTTTTCACGAGGGTCTTTCTAAATCTCATTTTTCAGGATGGTCCTGTTAATCACATTTTCCAAGAGGATCCAGCAAAAATCCATTTTTTTGGAGGTCGGGGGGGGGGGGGGGGG
>JAJOOR010031247.1:0-23779 GCA_036250505.1 Solanum acaule | reverse complement strand
GGTGAGCCTCCTTGTTTTCCGGAGGACTCTGTTATTTTGTGTTCTTAGTTTTGTTTTGTTAGGATGTTGCGGGGTCTGTCCCAACATCCATCTCAGTACTTTTAGAGGCTTCATAGACAGTCAGTCAGTTAGTATTGAGTCTCTCATCTATGTATATATATATATATATGTAAATATTCTATTTCGAGACTCGAGTTGCCCTTTTGGGCCAGATTTTATCAGTTAAGTTGTTTTATGTCTTTGCATGGCATTGAGTTATTCTGTTGAGTTAGGTTTCCGCTGAGTTAAGAAAGCTAGGCCAAGGGTTCATTTGGGGCCAGCAATGGTCTTTGGGTGCCGATCCTGCCCAGGGTGTAGGCTCAAGGCGTGACAACATACACATCTATATGGAAAAATTTTAACATACCGGTGACCACGTCTGGAGAATTCTCTTGTTCACCTCGGTTTTGGAAAGCATAAAAGTGGTTTTGCTTAGGAGCATTGGAGTTTGAACCGCTAGGAGGAGCTTGCTTGCCCTCTATTCCTTGAGCCTTAAGCATTGGACAATCTCTCATCTTGTGACCACTCTTTCCACAACTAAAGCAACCGACCATCCATGCCAACTAGGCACTTACCATCATGCTTCCTTCCACACTTTGCACAAGTAGACCTAGTCACATAAGAACCACTACCATTACCTCTTTGAGGTTTAGGGTTGGACACCCTATCCTTGTTGAATCTTGGAGGAGCACTAGAGGAACCTTGGTTGGAAAACCTTTCTCTAAACCTTGGTCGACCTTGTCCATCGTACCTAGAATTGGAGAAGTTCCTATCACCGGTCCTAGCTCTTTTCACATCTCTATTCTTTTCTTTAAGTTTCTCTTTCTCCATTTGTTGGGCATACACCATGAGACGTGAAATATCCATATCTTGCACAAGCATTGCCGTTCGACATTCATTGACTGCCATATCAGACACTCCCTTCACAAACTTATTTATCTTAGCCCTCGAGTCCACCACTATAGTTGGAGCATACTTGGATAGTTGGGTAAACTTTAGAGCATATTCCTTCACACTCATACTACCTTGACGAAGGTTATAAACTCTTTCATCTTAGCTTTCCTCAACTCAAGGGGAAATAACCTATCAAGAAGCGCCTATTTAAACACTTCCCACTCTATGTGAGCCGCTCCTACTGGCCTCCCCTCTTTCCATTGATTATACCACACTTGAGCAACACCTTTCCGCCCTTTCTATCAAAGTCACCCCCATAATAGCAAGTACCTTATAAACCTCATCGATGAATTCTTGAGGGTCTTCCTCAACTTTGGAGCCATAAAATTCCAGAGGGTTCATCCTAGCAAAGCCCCTCACTCTAGAAGCCAGGGAATTCACATTAGGGTTCAGGGGAGAAATCACCTCTCTATTGGCTTGAGCCATCACGGTTTGAGCCAAAACTTGAAAAGCCGCTCTAAACTCCACATTAGTAACATTCTCGATTAAAGGATCAACAGGAGCTTGAGGAGCTTGAGGAGCTTGAGGAGGAGCTCCTTGATTCACATGTCTTCCTCATTCCTTCTTGTGAAAGCCCTTCTTGTAGTCATCTCATGTAGGCCAATGAATAAGGATTAGGATAAAGACCTCATAGAGTTATACTCTATCGCACGACTTAAGAGTAATGAAAGAAGTGGAATTTCCTAAATATCTTATAGCTTTTTATTCATCAATGTGGCGCACTTCACACTAATCAACAAGACTCTACTAGACGTGGCTTATGAGACATATTCCTAGAATCATTCTAAACCTTGTGCTGTGACTACCAAGTTTGTCACCACCCAGGGGTACCCCCTAGATGTAACATGGCGTATAGAACCCCGAAGGACTCCATATAAGCAACTTAGCATATCGTAACATAAGCAATAGAATAATAAGAGTAAAAACGCATTTCAAGTCTAAAATTTTCATAAAAGAAAAGCGGAAGTCTAGACACTAAGTCTCAACATAGCCATCTGTTACAATGTCTTGAATGAAAAAGGGCCTAGCCCATACAACATTGTTCAAAAAGGGAAATACATGAAACTAAACTACAATATGAGAAAATCCAACCTCAAACCATGAGGACTCACCAACAAGCTAAGAAGATACACAAGTCCAAGCTTTAGCCAGTAGGATGATAACCTTGAGAATCAGACCCTACACTAAGGGAAAATGTAAGAAAAGTACGTGTTAGTACAATGATGCACTAAATATGATAGCCACGCATAAAAAACATTTAAAACATTCTAAAAGGGACATTTCATTTGAAAGTATGCAATTTACCACGTTTAAACATGATTTGAGAGTTTAGGGAGCATAAGACATAAAAACATAGTCAACATAATATCATCATCTTTAGAACCTTTGAAACTCATAACATAGCTTCTTAAGTAACCATAATTCATATTCTTCATAATTCATATTCTTATTCTTGTTCTTGCGGGAATAAGCCTTAACCGACATGAGACCATGTGAGCTATACATAATCCCCCAGTGTTAACCACACCGAAAAGGGTTGTCCTACTTGCCTAAGGTAGAACCATATTTTTAGCTTAGGTGGATCCAATAGCTAAATAACCTATGGGGGCACATAGTTTATGGAATAAGGAAATCGCTACTAGAAGCCCGGACTCAACGAGCGTATAAGGTCTTCATCTCGTGAGTCATACTTTGGGAACCCGAACTCAACCAGTGTATAGGAATCCCAATGGAAAGCCGAACTCAACTAATGTAAAAGCTTCCATCTCATATACAATATCCACTCGGTGCTAAGCATTAATTCCCACGGAGTACATATTAAGTCTTGAATTAATTCGTATTCATAGAGGAATGTCTTGACACTCAATCCATGCTTAATTCATAAGACAACTCTTAGATCTTGCGCGAGAATATCCTTTACCGTCCATGTCTACATATAGATTCGCTAGGTGAGAAAGCCTTTCAACCTTAGAACCTTCATACTGTGAGAAAACGTTTCACATCATATCATATTCATGCATAAATGTGTATATGAGCATATCCTTTCAACAACTCAACAACTACATCAAAAACATAGACACTTCACTCGCAAAGTGTTCTTTAAGCATATTCATAAATTTCATAAAAACTTGCATAATTCTCATACTTTACCCTGTCAAGGTTCAAAGATCATATCCAATCAACACATCTAGAATGCAATACATTAGACATGGATATCATCATAATTCAGTAACCCAATCACTACATGCATAATTTCATAACATTCTTCTTTCATTGACAAAGACCCACATCACAAGATAACAATTGAGAAATCTGGGGGCTTCATGGATTTTTGGGGATTCATCATAAAAACCATAGGATCATCAATTCATGCTTAGAATTGATTTTGAAAGGAACTCATGACTTTGGAATCAAACCCTAACTTTTGGGAATTTATATATTTGAAATAGAGATTTTGAAGGGACTCCATAGATGTTCTCTATCCATGGATGAAGACTACCTTACCTTATTAAAAAATGCCCAATGAATTTGGTGTGAAGAACCTTGCTTCTTGAACTCTAGATCCAACTTCCTTCCTCTTCTTCTTCTTCTTCAAGTCCTAGAGAGAGAAATATTTTGAGAGGATGAACTTTGGGGTTTTCTTTTGGATTCTATGGAGAATGACTTAATTTAGGGAAATTTGAGAATATAATGCTTATATACTTTACTAGATAAGGATTAAATTGACTTAGTTTCGAATTAGGAAAATATGAAAAGACATTAAAGACCCTAACTTGATTTCAGGGCTGCTGCACGCCGAGGCTCACCAAGGAAACTCGGCGACTCACCAAGTGGACCCTTGGCTCGCCTAAATTTATAGTAGCTCACCCCAAGGAGCAGGCCAAGTTGACGATGAGGAAGTCACTTTGGCGATGCCCCAACCCAACTAGCGATCCCCGACCTAGCTCGCCCAATTTTCTAGCATCTATGGCAAGGGGGACAGCCCACTAGGTGATGGTGGATTCACTTAGTCAATCGCCAAGTCACTTTGGCGATGGCACTGCCCCTCGCCAAGTGGATCAAGGGGAAAAATATTTCCTTCAACCCTTCCCAATGTATTTTAGGCCTTGCCCTCTTCCATGGGTAGTTATCACCCTCACACTTAGCCCTAGTTTAGCCTACTGGAATCCGGGGTGTTACAGTGTACTTAGATATCAAGGTCATTTGTGTGTTCCAAATGTTGATGACTTGAGGGAACAAATCTTATGAGAAGCCCATAGTTTGTCGTATTCTATTCACCCGAGAGCCACCAATATGTACCGCGATTTGCAGGAGGTCTATTGGTGGAATGAGATGAAGAAGGATATTATGGAATTTGTTACTAAGTGTCCTTATTGTCAACAAGTGAAAGTTGAGCATCACAAACAGGGAGGTTTCTCCCAAGACATTAGAATTCCTACTTGAAAGTGGGAAGATTTTAACATGGACTTTATTGTTGGTTTTCCTACTAAAAAGGGCCATTTAATTTCATGACATGCAATTGACCAAGATAAAACGTGATATAAGAGAGTTATAAAACATAAGTCATAAATCATGGTCAATGCAAGCTAACTTCATCTTTCTAATCCTTTGAACTCATATGCGATACTTCTTGAAGTAACCTTAGTTCATTATTACTTGTGGGGAATTAGATTTAGCCGACATGTAAGACCATCTGAGCTATTTACATGGAATTCGGTGTCTAACCCACACCAAGAAGAGGTGTCCTACTTGCCAAGGTAAGACCATGAACTTCTAGCTATTGTGGATCCACTAGCTAATGTCTATCTGAGACATCATCATATGGTAGCACATAGTTATAGGATAAGGAGATTGCTACTAGAAACCCGGCCTCTACTAACAGAGGAGCTTCCATTTCATGAGATTGCTCCTAGAAACTCACCCTCTACTAGTGGGAGAGCTTTCATCTCATCATCAATATCCACTCGGTGTTTAGCATAAATCCCACGAAATAGTCATTTCTTACTTGACTTTATTAATCATGGAAAGGTGCCCTTGGACAACCAAACCAAGCTAATTCATTAGGATAGCTCTTAATCTTTGATTCAATTAGGCGAGATAGCTCTTACTCTTTGATTCATTATCTTTTCTCACATAATAAAAGGGTTCTAAGGTTGAAAGGTCTTCTCACCTAATTGAACAAAAGATAAAGAGCTATCCTAATGAAACCTAGCTTGGATTGGTTATTGAATGATACTGTTTCATGGATAATGACTTAGCTTGGATTGGCAAGATGACGTGTCCTTCCATGGATAATAAGATCAAGTAAGAAATGACTATTCCATGGGATTTATTCTTAGCACCGAGAGGATATAGAGATGGAAGCTCTCCCATTAGTAGATTTCAGGTTTCTAGAAGCAATCTCCTTATCCCTTACCTATGTTCCCCCATAGGATGATTGTATAGATAGACATTAGCTAATGGATCCACTTAAGCTAGAAGTTCATGGTTGTTACCTTGGCAAGTAGGACAACCATTTTCAGTGTGGGAGACACCGGGGGATCATGTTATATCTCACATGTTCTCTATGTCGATTAAGGCTAAATCCCACAATAATTATGAGCTAAGGTTACTTCAAGAAGTATCTCATATGTGTTCAAAGGCTTTAAAGATGTTAGTTTGCATTGACCATGTTTTATGACTTATGTTTTCTAACCCTTCTTATATCATGTTATATCTTAGTCAATTGCATGTCATGAAATGTCCTATTTTAGCATGATTTAAATGTTTTATGCATGGCTATCATACTTGGTACATTGTTTTGTACTAACGCATACCCTTGCCTACATTTCTCCAAATGTAGGGTCTGACAGTCAGGGTGCTCAATTTCGTGGCTAGTGGTTGATTGCGAGGCTTCCGAGCTTTGGTGAGTCCTTATGCTTCGAAGATGGATTTTCATTGTTCTTCGTTTCTTTCTTATTTCTAGTTTTTGGACATGATGTATGGGTTAGGCCCAATTTCATTCTATTGTACTAGATGGCTAATGAGACAAGTGTTTTAGACTTCCGCTTTACTTTTATAAAACTTTTGGACTTGAAATGTTGTCTTTACCTCTCTTGTTCTATTTCTTATATTTATGAATGCTAAGTAGCTTGTATGGGGCCTCTCGGGGTCCTATACGCTATTTTACATCTAGGGGGTACCTCTGGGTTGTGACAGTAGTGGAGATGGTGGGTCGTTTTAAAATTACTAGGTAACTCTCCATCTTTATGGGTAGTTTAAAGTTACTAGGTAACTTCCCCATCTTTTTGGGTAGTTTAAAACTACTAAATAACATTCCCATAGAGATTTAGGATTAAACTTATATTAATTATTAAATCAAAATATAATTACGTGGGCCATAAAAATTTACAAAATCAATATTTGAATTGAATTGAATTCTTATTGACCAATCTCTCCAAATTTTTGTGTTCATAAGGTGCGTTTTTGGTGAACTTTATCTGTTTAAGAGTTAATTTATTCTATTGATAAAATAGTTTGTAGTTTACTCTATGCATTTGGATGTGAACTTAAAATTTATTTTTTATTTTTCATATATTTTCAAATAAAATTTTGATTGTCTTCACCTTTTAAGTTATTGTTGAAGTTATATGCAAAATAAATTTAATTGATTTTTTTTAAGAGACTTGGAGAGTGTCATTGAAGGAGTTTAAGTTTAGAAAAGTTGTGGAAGGTAATGGCTGAAAAATGGGAAAGAAGAATACATAAAATAAAAATTAATTAAATAAGCCTTCACGATCTGATTTTAAGTGTATTACACTCCATATCATATGAGTGAAAAGTGTCATAAATTAGTGCCAAGTTTAGATATCCGGCGATGAATTTTCTATTATGTATTAAAAACTAAAAAGTCATATTAGAACATATAATATTAGCTCTTAATAAAAAATTTCATGTTTTTTCTCTTAAATATATCAAGAATTAATTGATAACATAATGAACAAAAAATAAGGCTTGTTGTGATGTGTTGAATTCTATTTGGTACAATAGATACTAGCACTGGTCCAATATATATTACTATTTTCGTCTTAATTTATGTGATATAAATGAAATTTCAAGAGTTATTCAATTGTAATATGATTTTTAAATATTTCAAATTGTTCATGATTGTGATTTATAATACTTTTGACATAATTTTCAAATAATATTTTGACACTTCTATCATTATGTGACACAGATAGAATTTCATTGTTTTCTTATATCTTTTACATATTTTAAGTTGTTACATATTGTGATTTATAGTATTTTTTACATCATATTCATATAATATATGTTGTTTTCTCTCTCCAATTTATGTAGCAGTGATAGAACTTCGAAAGTCAATCAATTTTTTTATGTCTTTTAATTATTTTAAGTTGTTAATTATTGTGATTTATAGTATTTTACGTAAATTTTAAATATATGAACGACTAAAAAAATATATAGATAAATTGAGACGGAGAAAATACAAAAATTATAAAAATACCATTAATTAGAATTGGATATGTCAACAAAAGATGCCTACTTATAGATTCTTCTACATAGTATTAAATTAATTAATAAATTAAAATATTAAAGCCTTTTCATTTATTAATATATATACAATCTATATTTAATTAAGATAGAGGTTGATATATGGATAAGTTTTGATTTTTGAAATTATGTTGGTTTTATGTGACATAAATGTGAATAAGGCAAATATCGATTTTTGTTATAAAATAACTAAACTTAAAGTAAAATAAGGAAGAACAACAGAGAAAACTTGAACATAAAGAGAGAGAATGTATTGTGTTATTACTGCATATCCTTTGTAAATACATTTGATGAGTATTTATAGGCCATGCATATGTGGCAGTTTGTGGCTTGCAAAGTCAAGCACACTTTTGCATGAGTTAATGCATTCCAAGCGTGCTAACTCCACACTTAACCACATGGCATCTACCATTTCACAACACTCCCCCTTGGATGTCCATTTAAAATAAAAGTTGAAGGAATAAAAATATACATAGACATTTATAATACACATTACTTGCTGCCTCATTAAAAACCTTTCTAAGAAAACCCAGTGGGACAAAACCTAGACTAAGAAAAGAAGAGTGCAGTGCGTATTTTACTCCCCCTGATGAAGCCCACAATTTAGATGGTTAAGTTTTCGCATTTCAATCTTGTGTACCATCTTCTCAAGAGTTGAGGCTGGTAAAGACTTAGTGAATAAATCTGTTGGATTATCACTTGAGTGAATTTTTTGTATATCAATATCACCATTCTTCTGAAGATCATGAGTAAAGAATATTTTTGGTGAAATGTGTTTCGTTCTATCTCCTTTTATGAAGCCTCCTCTTAATTGAGCTATGCATGTAGCATTGTCTTTAAAGAGCATTGTGAGTACCTTGACATCACACTTCAAAGCACATCTTTCTTTGATGAAATGTATCACTGATCTCAACCATACATATTCTCTACTTGCTTCATGAATGGCTATTATCTCAGCATGATTTTAAAAAGTAGCGACAATGGACGGCTTCGTAGATCGCCATGATATAGCAGTACCCCCGTATGTGAACAGATAGCCTGTTTGAGATCGAGCTTTATGTGGGTTAGATAAATAACCTGCATCTGCATGACCAACAAGATCTGCACTATCTTTGTTAGTATAAAACATACCCAAAACACTAGTCCCTTTTAGATATCGCAATATATGTTTAACTCCATTCCAATGTCTTCGTGTAGGGGACGAACTATATCTTGCTAATAAATTAACAGAAAATGATATGTCAGGTCTCGTAGCATTAGTAAGATACATAAGTGCGTCAATTGCACTAAGATAAGGTACTTCAGGACCAAGAGGTTCCTCATTCTCTTCTTGAGGTCAGAATGGATCTTTACTCTCTTCAAGTGATCGGACAACCATTGGAGTACTTAAGGAATGTGCTTTGTCCATGTAAAATCGTTTCAAGATTTTCTCAGTATAGGCATATTGATGGATGAAGACCCCGTCTGCTAAATATTCTATTTGTAGACCAAAGTTTTGTGTTTCCAAGGTCTTTCATCAAAATTCTTTCTTTAGATATTCAATTGCTTTTTGGACTTCTTCTGGAGTTCCAATGAGATTAATGTCATCAACACAACAAGAATAACAAACCTTGATGTTGGTTTCTTAATAAAAATACAAGGACAAATGGCATCATTTATATAATTTTGTTTAATCAAGTACTCACTGAGGCTATTATACCACATGTGGCCTGATTGTTTTAAGCCGTATAATGACTTTTGTAATCTCATTGAACACATTTCCCGAGGTTTTGAACTATATGCTTTAGGCAT
This sequence comes from Solanum acaule, assembly GCA_036250505.1. NCBI lineage: Eukaryota > Viridiplantae > Streptophyta > Magnoliopsida > Solanales > Solanaceae > Solanum > Solanum acaule. The sequence continues at coordinate 14,443 of JAJOOR010031247.1, read as the reverse complement.
TTTAAGTCCTTTTAGAATTTTCATATAAATTTCATTATCAAGTGAACCATAAAGATAAGTTGTAACCACATCCATCAGATATATTTCAAGGTTTTCATGTACAGCTACACCGATGAGATATCAAAAAGTTATTGCATCCATAACCGGTGAATATGTTTCTTCATAGTCGACACCGGTCGTTGAGAGAATCATTGTGCAACAAGGCGTGCCTTGTATCTTACAATTTCATTTCTCTCATTTCTTTTTCGTACAAAGACCCATTTATTGCCAACTAATTTAACATCACTAGGCGTTTGGACTACTGGTCCAAAAACCTCACGTTTAGCAAGTGAGTCTAATTCTGATTGAATTGCCTCTTGTCATTTTGGCCAATCACATCTTCGTCGACATTCTTCGACAGATTTAGGCTCAAGATCCTCACTGTCTTGCATAAGATTAAGTGCAACATCATATGCGAAAATATTATCCACTATGATTTTCGATCGATCTAAATTTATCTCATTACTCGTAGAACTTATTGAAAGTTCTTCATTCACTTGAGTCTCGGGTTCACTGATATCTTCAGATTTATCAAGATTAATCAGATCTTGGATCTCTTCGTGGGATTCTTTTGTAGTGTCATTTTTCGTACTTCTTTTTCTAGGACTTTTATCCTTTGAACCCAATGGTCTACCATGCTTTAGGCATATTTGTGATTCAGAAGCCATGACACTTGTAGATGGTCCTTTTGGGATGTCAATTCGGATGGGCACATTAACTGCGGGAATATATGACTTTGTTATCCTTTTCAAATCAGTAAATGTGTCTAGCATTTGATTTGCTATGTTTTGCAAATAGATGATCTTTTGGACTCCCTGTTCACACATAGGGGAACGTGCATCAAAATGAGATAATGATGAAACTTTCCATGCAATTTCACTTTTAAGTTCCTTTTTCTCTCCCCCTAATTGCGGAAAAATTGTTTCATCAAATCGACAATCTGCAAATCTTGCAGTGAATAAATGTCCCATCAATGGCTCAAGGTAGCGAAATATGAAGGGTGAATCAAACCCAACAGATATGCCTAACCTTCTTTAGGGGGCCATCTTAGTGCGCTGAGGTTGTGCTACTAGCACATATACAACACATCCGAAAATTCGTAGCTGAGCAATATTTGGTTCATGACCGAATACCAATTGTGATGGATATTATTTATTATAATAAGTCAGTCTGAGACGAACAAGTGATGTTGCATGTAAGATAGCATGACCCCAAATAGTAGTGGGCACTTAATTTACATAAGTAGAGGTCTTGCTATCAATTGTAAGCGCTTAATAAATGACTCAGCAAGGCCATTTTGAGTATGAACATGAGCTACCGGATGTTCAACTTTTATCCCAATTAATAAGCAATAATCATAAAAAGCTTGGGATGTGAATTCTCCAGCATTGTCAAGATGAATTGCCTTAATGGGATAATTTGGGAATTGCGCTCCTAATCGTATTATTTGCACCAATAATTTTGCAAACGCCAGGTTGCGAGATGATAAGAGGCACACATGAGACCATCTTGAAGATGCATCTATTAGAACCATCAAATATCTAAAAAACACTTGATGGGTGAATAGGTCCATAGATATCCCATGTATACGTTCTAAAAATTGAGGGGATTCAATGTTAACCTTAATTGGTGATGGCCTAGTAATCAATTTGCCTTGACAACAAGCAGCACATGAAAACTCATCACTCGTAAGAATCTTCAGGTTCTTTAATGGATGTCCATTTGAGTTTTCAATGATTAGTCTCATCATTATTGATCCAAGATGACCTATTCGGTCATGCCAAAGCACAAAAGTTTTTAAGTCAGTAAACTTTTGGTTTACGATAGAGTGTGCTTCAATTGTACTCATTTTTGCATAATATAAGCCAGAGGATAAAGTTGATAATTTCTCCAACACATATTTCTGGTCTGAGACAATCTTGGTAATACCAAGGTATTCAACATTCATTTCATTTATTGTGTCAACATGATATCAATTCGGCGAATATCTTTAAAATTTAACAGGTTTCTTGGGGATTTAGAAGAGAACAATGCATCTTCAATAACAAGTTTTGTCCCCTTAGGCAGAAATATAGTAGCTCTTCCGGAGCCTTCTATTAAGTTCGAATTACCAGAAATTGTAGTAACATTTGCTTTCCTTCTAAGCAAGTACGAAAAGTATTTCTCATCTTTGAATATGGCGTGCGTTGTTTCACTATCAATTACACAAATATCTTCATGATTGATCATTGATCCAAACAAAATTTGAGAGGTATCCATATATTCTTCAAGATAAAAGATATAAACAAAGTAAACATTATAATATTATTACTAAAAAAAACATTACACAACCTTTTCTTTATTTACAAGACTAGGAAAACATATTCATACTAGTTCATACAAACGACGGAAGTGAAATATATTTACATTATTACAGACCCATCACCTATGAGGTGTTCTATTTTTCCTTCGGGATTCTCAAAGAAATCCGCTACATCTAGACTCATGGGTTCAACATTATCTTCACAGATAAAGTTAGTTTCTGCGTTATTTTTCACCTCATTCAGGGAAGCTTGATACAGCTCAACCAGGTGCCTTGTCATACGACAGATACGTGACCAATGCCCTTTTCCACCACATAGATAACATTTGCTGTCTGAATTTTTCTTCTACACCACTTCATGCTTTTTATCCTTCTTTTTTACACTGTTGGTGGTGAAGGTTATTATTTAGTGCAAGACGATCACCATGATTGAAATTTCTTCCTCGACCACGGGCACGACCACCACTGGGTCCCCGACCTTTTCCACGCTTAGATTGGTGAAAATTTGCCGTCTTTACTTCAGGAAATGGCATAGAACCAATAGGTCGACTTTCATGGTTTTTCATCAGCAAGTCATTATGTTGTTCAGTAACAAAGAGATGTGAAATTAATTCTGAATATTTTTTAAATCCCATTTCTCGGTATTGCTGCTGCAGGAGCATACTCGAGGTAGGAAAAGTGGAAAATGTTTTCTCCAGCATATCATGGTCAGTGATATTTTCTCCGCATAATTTTAATTGTAAGATGATTTTAAACATGGAAGATTTATACTCACTGATAGATTTAAAATCTTGAAGTCTCAAATGGATCAAGTCGTAACATGCCTGTGGAAGGACGACCAACTTCAGGTGGTCATATCTATCTTTTAAATTATTCCACAACACCAAAGGATCTTTAACAATGAGATATTTCATTTTTAAACCCTCATCAAGGTGATGACGGAGAAATATTATTGTCTTAGCAGGGTTTTGATTCGATGCTTGATTTTTTTCTTGGATGGTGTGTGCCAGACTCATCGCATCAAGATGAATTTCTGCATCAAGTACCCATGATAGATAGCCTTTTCCCAATATGTCTAAAGCAAGAAATTCAAGTTTAGAAAGATTTGACATTATTTAAGAAATAAAAATTTATACTTCAAGGCTTTTAAAGTCTTTACTTGAACAGGCAGAGACTCGTACTGATAACGTGTTATAAAATAAATAACTTAACTAAAGTAAAAAGTAAAATAAGTAAGAACAACATGGAAAACTTGAACATAAAGAGAGAGGGAATGTATTGTGTTATTACTGCATATCCTTTGTAAATAAATTTGATGAGTATTTATAGGCCATGCACATGTGGCAATTTGTGGCTTGCAAAGTCAAGCAAACTTTTGCATTAGTTAATGTATTCCAAGCATGCTAACTCCATACTTAACCACATGGCATCCACCATTGCACAACAATTTTATCTTTCTCTAAATGCTTTATTAGTGATTATTGATGAAAAAGCTTGTGTGGTGAGCTTACCTGCCCACTTTTTTATTTTTAGTTTGGCAATAATCATTCATTAAAATATGATGATTAATCCGCATTAGCAAGTAATTGAATGTAGGATAAATTATGTAAAAGGGTCATTGGCCTTTATTAGTGATTATTGATGAAAAAGCTTGTGTGGTCTTTGGCCTTTATCAATATACATATAGTAAGAAGCACCATTTCAAATTGTTATTCTTTCATTTAATCAATGAGCTTACATTTATGTTTTTTTTTTTGCACTTTTTCATGAAGTGATTCTTTCATGTGTTGCTTATTTATCTTAGGCTAAGGGGTGTCACGTGACACGACTTCATTGGATAAAATAATTTAATATCTATATATAATTGAAAGGCTAAAATATATAAAAGGATATATTGGTTAAAGTGATACTGCTTTTCATCAATAGTATTGTAACTCATTTTGGTGGGTGCCGTATATTTAACCTTCAAGTGGTGTGTTCTATACTCCGCCCATAGACCTCTTGAAAATTTTCAAACCATTGAACCAGAATAACACCATTAAAATTATTCCACAAGATTAATTAGATCTTTAAAAATGATTCTTCTTTTCCCTGATTAAGATTTTTATTTTTATTGGATGTCCCTGAAGGGAATTTCCCTTGTTAGTTGTTCAATTTTTTCCATTACTATTCTCATCAATGAAATTAGTTAAGCATAGCTTATTAAATAAATAATATAGATATATAATTAAATTTAATAAATTATATATAATCTCTCTATTTCAATCAAATATTGTTTAGTATTATTTTGAATGAAGTTTATTTTGAATCAATTTTAAAAAAATGTATATTCATCGAGCTGAGAGATAGCAATGTGACTAATATTTTATTTATATTGTACTCTATTTTTAATGAGATGTAATAGTATTTTTTCAATTAAAATATAACGTATGATAACGCTCAAATGTACTTCTTAAAACAGATTAAAAGAGACAACAATTGTAGTCAATAAAAATACCCAATTAAGAGTTGGAGTTGAATCCCACAGATAATAGTATATCATAGATAATTTTTTCAAGAAATTTGAATTGAAAAATCATTTATTTCGGCGAATTCAAGATTTAACAGGTAATCGAGGGATGCGAGGATTGGAAATCAATGTTACATAGGGGTAATTGTGCTGCTCTATAGTGATGAACATTCATGAATAGGATAGCTCATCTTCAATGACAATAATCTTCTTTCGATCTCAGAACATCTTTGCGTATAATCTCCTTTCATCTATATCTAAATGCCGATCTCAACAACCCAATACCTTACTCTACTCTCTCTTTCGATACATAAATAGGACAAATAGATTTTATCCATAACCTCTATTTTTAAGCAAGTTACAGACGTCAACCCTAAATATCTAGTATCGAACTAATTACCCACTCCAATCAATCTCTTTCGAGCATCGACCAAAGATCAGGAGTAGGAATTAAGTTTGCAACCTTAACCTATAAGTTAACCCCATGCTAATTAGCCCAAATTCATGTATGAGTAGTAGCAAAATAGAGCATAGCACAATACCCACTACATTAAATCAACACCCAACCCCATTAATGCACCCCTAGATGTTGTGGTTTTAGCCACTCATCACAAAATTAAAAAAATTACACCTTTCATGAAAGAAACCATGGGTAACATGAACTTAAGCAATTAAAAGCAAACCCAATTTGAATTCAACTTCGATTTGTCAATTTCAAGAATAGAGTTGAAAAACCCCAAAAACTAGAAAATGCTCTTCACAAGGTAAAGTTGTTTCATCTATAAATTCTCTTACTATCAAATCAAAGGCCTTCTTTTTCTCTCTCCTTTGGGCTATTCATAGCTACCCAAAATTCAGCTTAAAACTAAACACGCTACCCTTTGGGCGATGTTAGTCAGGCTCGCCGAGTTCATTCGGCGAGTCGCCATTCATGCTTCAACTCACCTTCTCTTGCTCTAGGCCTCACGTGTTTAAACCTCATTTTGTGAGCTCATTTGAGTCTTCCTTTGTCATTCGGCATATTGTCGAGTACCAACTTAGTTCACCTTTCGAGCATTCAATTTTTCTCCTTGCACTATCTCTTCCCTCATTAAAAAATAAAAAATTATTAAAATAGAGTAGTTTAATGAATATAATACTAAATAGCTTGGAAAAAAAAGCCATCCTTCTAACTCTCTTAATAATGAGATCTATCTTTTTTTAATTTTGATTTAAAAAATTTACGAAATATCCTCATAAATAGTTAATCAAAGAATTAGACAATTACTCACTAAATATATGAAAATAAGGGAAGTCATATTTCACAACCCTGACCCGCCGTGAGTAGCACTCAAACTAAACCCCAATGGGAGAACCAACTAACTACTCACATAAAGTCGAATAAGCATTAAAAAATAAGTTTTTTCAACGATTTAATATAATGTTTCTATAAATAAAACCAAGTTTTCTTTAAATCTCAAGTCATTATCATTCCAACAATTCCTAAAGGAAATTCCCTAGAAACTAAAAGTCATTGTACCAAAACTCTTATTATCTAAAATGAGGGGATGCAACCCTGAAAACATAAGTCTAAAATATCTAAGTTAGAAGAGATAGACTAAGAAGATAAGAGAAATCCATGGCATCCCGGAGGAAGTAGCTCACCCTTAATTTAAGATATCACGTGTCTCAAAGTTGATGTCCTAAAGCAGCCGATTGAATATGCTTTATAGTCAACAAATAAAGGGAAAGTGCAGTATCAATACACAACCACAATATACTGATATGATTTTAAGATAGTTCCAGTTATATGAGATATGAATAGGGAATCACAACTTGTAACACGATAATATACAACTATAAACACAAGAACAACATAACCCGGACATCCTGCCCTTACCCTAAGTTTATATGCATAACAAATACGAACAACCATAGCACAACAAGCAAACCTAGTTCTCTCACAGAACTCACACACAAACAGTTGGTGTACTGGCGTGGTACCTGAACAAACCATGTTTAGATATACCCGTATCAAGTGTGGTACCAAACCCAATTGTTAGTATATACTAGGAATGATATCCGAGTCAAGCAGCGGGATATCCTATACTAGGTGGGGTGCCCTAGATAACCATAAAACACACAATACAGTCACAACCACAATGAATTAAAATCTCGGTGGTACACCCAAGTAAAACATATTCTTTTCATGCGATTGACAACCTTTAACATTTCAAGTCATACTCTTTCCTTTTTCCCTAATCATATATCTTGCATGTAATACTAATGAAGCACTTGACAAGAACATATAACATAAATCCCAATTTACTCTAATACACATGCATTTACATAATTAAACTGAATCTATATGGAAAGAAAAACGTAGCCTACCTGTAGGGCATATCTCCCTCATACGGGTTTGAAAATTAGCAAACTCGACGGCGTTGGAAATAGGATTCCAAGACCTTTTATTTGATGTCTTATGGGTCAACTAACTCATCATTTACTGAAAGTTATGGTCATTTGAAGTTGATCCAAAACTCATAACTTATGCATAGCTTGCAAAATTTCAAAATTTTCTATTTCCAATTATTTCTTTCTATTTTTAGATCTTTTAAATACCAAGGTGTTACAATATCTCCCACTTGGGAACATTCATCCTCGGATGAGATTACTCTAAGTAGACTAAGGGTGGTAACATCTAACTCCCAGCTCAAACACTCGATATGTAAAGTAACACAACATTTCAACTTAAAGTAAATGCCAAGAAAATGATTAGTACCTTGATTTGGAATTTATTCGGACTCAAACAGATGTGGGTATTTCTTCTTCATATCTTCCTCAGCCTCCCAAGTAGCTTCCTCAACAAACTGATTCCTCCATAAGACCTTGATTAATGCTACCTCCTTGGTTTTTAACTTGTGAACCTGACGATCAGGTATCTGAACGGGAATCTCCTCATAAGATAGGTTTTCCTTAATACCAATATCTTCAGTCGGTATAGTAAGTGAAGAATCACTTATATACTTCTTCAGCATTGAAATGTGGAACACCATAAAGATAGTGACGCCATATTTTCAAAGCAAACACTACAACAACCAAATCTAGATCATGGGTTGCATAATTCCTCTCGTGAATCTTAAGTTGTCTGAAGGCATAAGTTATAACCTTTCCATTCTTCATTAGTACACAACCCAATCCAACTTTGGACGCATCACAATACACAACAATGCGTACTATCTGGTAAGGTCAACAGGGGCAGTAGTCAACCTAATTTTCAAATCCTGAAAGCTCTTCTCACAAGCTTCAGACCATTGAAACTTAACTGTTTTCTGAGTCAACTTGGCCAACGGGGATAAAATAGATGAAAACTCCTCGATAAACCTTCTATAATAACCAGCCAATCCCAAGAAGCTCCTAATATTAGTTGAAGATGTGGGTCTAGGCCAATTCTGCACTGCCTCTATCTTTTGAGTGTCAACTCGAATTCCATCACCAGAAACAATGTGGCCTAAGAATGCCACAAACTGAAGAAAAAATTCACACTTGGAAAATTTAGCATACAACTCCTTATCCTTTACAGTTTGGAGAACTATTCTGAGATAACGAGCATGATCTTCCTCATTCCTCGAATAAATTATAATTTCATCAATGAATACTGATGAGTCCACAAATTGGACTCATTTAGGGATATATTTTGATAGAAATAGTGTCCTTAAATGCACATTTTGTCTCAATATCTGATGAATACCCTTAAGTTTCAGGTATTTGGAGATTGAGGGAAAGCATGGAAACTACTTAGCAAAACGGAACAAAGGCAGCTGAAAGAACGAAGAAATGAAGATCTGAGAATTGCCGAACCCGTTTGGCGAGTCACCAAAAGGTCTTATCCTGGCCTTTTGTTCCAATGTGCTGAGCCCTGAAGGAGAGGATCAAATCGGCAGTGAAAAAGAGTAGTCGACGTGTCACCGAGCAATTCCGCGAAGTAGTACTATGTCGCCTAATGATCCAAAACACGACGATGCTGACAGCTAACACGAGACGGTGATGAACTATACCAAAGGTTAGATCGCTGAGTTGATCGGCGATCCCAACTAACTGCGCTGAGTGATCCACTGCGGCACAAATTTTCAAACACTATAAATACTCTTTGAGAGTTGTAGCTTAGTATCGAATTTTTAGCTTTGAACATTACTCTTTAGACTTTGCTTCTATTTTTTAGTTCTAAGCTTCAGAGGGTTTTGAAGAACTTGAAGACTCAAAGGGTTTCAACTCCAAGGTTTTGGACTTGGGTCTCGGAGATTCTTCACTCTTGGCTTGTTTTGAGACTTAAATCTTCATACCCATTTGAATGCAAATTCATATTTGTATAAATTTCTATCTCTTATACATGTCTAGCTGAAAACCCCAATTCTTGAGGTGTGATCTTGTGAATATGGGGTAAGTTAATTGTTGGGTCTTGCTTGCTGATAGTTTAATCATTGTTTAAATGTGATTTGATTTAGTAGTGGTGTTGGAACTTAATGAAATTGTAGTTGCAAATACGATTTCACCTTTGTGTTTTCGGCTTGCTCGAGAGAGAGGTCGTAAAACTAAGACTACTAAATTGATGGCCGGTGGGATTGGGTCGACATGAGGTTTAGCTCGAGAGAGTGAGCCCTAGTCTTTCTCCCACACACTCAGCTTGAGAGAATGAGTGGACTAAGGTGGAGGTTGTGCTTAATGCGGCAACTCGATGTTCAAGAAAAATCGGGTTGATTCTGGGTAAGTTGCTCGAGAGAGAATTTACCCCCACTATAGTCTAGCCTAGTCTCAAATATTCAACGAATTTATTATTAAAAGCATGTACCCAATGATCTTGTTTAACCTGCATTCCTATCATATCCCAAGAATCCCATATTCTTAATTAGTACTCTTTGTATTTTTGCTTACTTGTAACAAATCCCCATTGTTAATTGACACTTTTGTGTCACCCCTTAGATTTAATATGTTTGTATTCGATAATGTTTTTAGCTATGACTAATTATAACCTAATTTTATTTTTCTATTAATTCTCAAAATCACTCCCTGTGGGAACGATCCCAACCCTTTGTTGGGTTACTTTACTATTGTATGATCGTAGACACTTGCATTGGAAGTTGTGTCTTGATTACACAAACATCAAAATGGCACCGCTGCCAGGGAGTGGTGTTATTTGAGAATTCTTTTATTAGTAAAATTTTAGTTCTTGTTAGTGGTAATTTTACTAATTTTATTTTTTAGTTCTGTTTCTCGTTGTGTTGTTGATTTTAGTAGGAAGCCATATTATGTTTGGTGGCAATGGTGAACAACTAGATCTCCCTCTTTTAAGGATGGAGTCTCTCAGGGATAAAGTCCTGAGTTTTAGACAAGTCGAGGGAGATTCCATCCATGAATTGTGATTGAGATTCAAGGCACTCTTCCTGAAATGCCCAGCTTATGGAATCTCAAAAAATGTGTTGCTGGATTGCTTCTACAAAAGTCTTGGCCCGGAGAATAAAAGAATGAAGGACCAAATATTTCCTGGGGAGCTCTCACGACTACACTTTGCAGTAGCAACCCAACTCCTTGATCACATGGCAACGACTAACAAGGAGGCTGAGAAAGACCATACTTTTGCCACGTTTTTGACTCAATTAGATTTAGTGACCAAGAAGATTATGGAATTGGAAGCACTGGATAAAAGAAAGGATCGGTATGTTCCACCTCACGAGCGTATGAAACCCAATGCGAGTGAGGACGGACAAATAGAGGAGATACTCTCACTCATTCTCAGTAAACTCGAAGATCATGATAAGATGTTAAATGAGATAAAAGAGAATGTCATACTACTAAATGAGATATCTGCCTCGCAATTCATATCTGTCCAGTGATTGGAGACTCAAATGGGTCATGCCCATCACTTCCTCACAAATCAACACTAAGCGGAGAAGTCATGCCACAACTATAACTAAGGCGCTTCTTGGGAGGGAACCCAAGGTTTTAATCACTTTCAATTGTTATGTTAGAAATAATGGTGTGTTAATTGTGCAGGTTAAAGTGTGGAGAGTGTGTTGAAATTGCGTTTGGCAAACTACAACTTCACTCAGCGCATTGCCAAATAGGTCGGTGATCTCGATGTAAACTATCATTTGGACCCTCACTTTGATTGAAGGTGATGTAAAACTCGGTGAGGTAAGTGACCACTCGGCGTGTTGCCGAGTGGATCGGCGAGCAATACTAACGTTGCCGAATGGGCGAGATCTGAGTAGTTTTATAAAGCCATAGGTTTAAACTTTCAACCCTTTTCATTTTTCCTTCACTTTTGATCTTCGCAAACTCACACCTACTTAGTATTTTCAAGATTTCTGATTTTGACAAGTAATTTAGTTGATTGATTTGTGCTCGGAATTGGATTACTTTGTCGTCTAGCATTTCAGTCTTCTTTTGATTGGCAGTAAAGGTTAGTTTTCTAAACCCCACATTTACTTTTGATATTTGAACTCTTATGCTAGTGATATTATCTAGTTGTCATGTGCTTGGCCTCTCTGATAGGTTTATATTGTTCAAATGCCAAGTTAATTCGTAGATCTTGCCTATTTTATCTTGATTTTTGAACTCCCTTTTGTTGCGCGTCGAAATGAGTTAAATTTTATGGGGATGTACGTGCGTAGTGGTTAGCATGGTTGAGTATTCTGGGTCTGAGCTTAATTGTGCCAATGCTTAGTTAAATTTTGTTTTCGGGGGTTGTGGGGTTGAATTCGAGAATATGGGTCAAATGTAGGCACGTTGGGCTGATTGGCGAGCTAGGTCGAGCTCGCCGAACTACTCGGTGGTTCGCCTAATATGTCCATCTTGCCTTTTGTCTGCACTCCTGAACCTTGGTTGCACTGTATCTTTCAGCGGACAAAACCCTGCTCGCCGAAAGAGGTCGGCGACTCGTCGAAGAAGCTTTCCCGTTGCCAACGTGCTAAAATTTTTCAACCAATCCTGTCGGCGAGCCCGACCTAGCTCGCCCAAGCAATTTGGTGATTCACCGATTTATTCAACGAATCTTTCTTCAACTGTGCTCACATGAATTTGATTTAGTCTGTCTAACTTTTCCCACTCTAATTGCAGACATGGCTAGGTCTAAAGTTGCCAGGAGGAACATGCCATGCCAAGGGAAAGAAAAAGGGATTACAATCAATGAAGATGCAGCTGTATCCAGGGGACGGGCCGCAAAACTTTCCACAACTGATGGAAAAGGCAAGGGCAAAGACAAAGCCCCTGAGTTATCAGAAGCAAGCTCCGATAGTGATGGCTTTTATACCAATGACCCCAACCCATCTGAAAGTGAGGGTGTGGGTTCTGATGATGATGATCAGATGGAGGCACAGGGGGTTGAGTTACGATCAAAAGAGTTGAATGATCCATCTAGGATCAAGAATTCTCATCCTACCACTCTTACTCCTCTAGTCCCAGAGCAGACAATAGTGCTGGCACCTCCAATACAGGGTCCTCCGCCTAAGTCAATGAATAGATTAAAGGCTGAATGGTTAAGGACTATTCTTGAGGAAACGCATTATTCTATAGATGGGGTTATTGATAGGTACCCAGAGATAATGGAGTGCTTGAGGCACCACAAATTCCAAATCTTCACCAAACCCCGTGGTCCATACATTCCAAACTGGGTAAGAGATTTCTACAGTGCATATAATGCACTAATGCTCCAGAAAAAGCAGCTAGCAACAACCTTCAAAGAAATTGACTATGTGGTTGTTAGAGGTAGGAGGGTGAAGTGTGATGATATTCCAGGTTCTTCTATTGCTGCACTGCCTCCCAGACATACTGTTGTTGCTGTTGTTACCCGACCTCCACTCACCCAGGCTTCCCTACTTCGGATGGGGTAGCTTGCCCACTCTGCCGATCGTCGGGTTGCCAGTCTAGAGGCCTCTGTTATGGGCATGATTAAGACTGTCCTTGGTGACGCTGTAACACCACTGAGCACTACCATTGATGCCCTAGCAGCCAGGATAGCGGTGTGTGAGCATAACCAAGGGGCAACATAGGAGGTAACAACTTTAAAAGCCGCCATTGCTGAGCTTAGAAAAGATGTGGACTACCAGAAGTCCACCAATATATCCGTGGTCTTTGGAATAGTGGAGATTCCAGAGGTGCCTGAGATGCCTCATACCACAACCAGACGTGGGGATAGACCGGAGCAGATAACTGATCCTGAGCCAGAGGCAGAAACTGATGAAGATACGCTTGAGAAGACTGAGGGAGCTGCAGATGAAGATCTGACCGAGACTGAAGCAATTATGATAGATGATGTTGTACAAGATTCCTTGGCAAATGCACCTATTGTTGGATCCAGTGGAGCTGGTCCTTCTGAGGTCACTCCAAGCACCGATGCCCAGACAGATGGAGAGATTGCATAGACAGGATCCTTTCTTCACCTCCTTCTCTGTCTTACTTACTTTTACATTTTGGATATTTTATTATTTGCATTTGAGGACAAATTACTTTCAATTGTGGTGGGGTGAGGCCCACCTTTGTGTGCTTGCTATTTGTGAATAGTGTTTTGTTTATGTATTTGGGTTGTAAGCTATAATTGTGTTAATATTGCTTTTGTGGATGTTTCAGCTTGTGGCTCTTTTTTGTTTTAATTGGAAAAAAAATTGACCCTTCCGAAAAATTTTAAAATTTTCGCCACTTCTTGTATGTACTAGATAGTGGCTGTTCTTTAGCAAATTTAAGTTTTAGTTTTGATCAATACCGATGACTTGAATATTGCTCATAAATGAATGAACATGAATGTGCAGCTACAATGAGACCAAATGAAGTTGCATAAACAATATGTGAACTCCTTGCATCTCGTTGTGATTAGCCATGTATCAAATTGATTTTCTTGCGATGAACGTTGCACACTAGTGAAAGTGTGGAGTCTTGTTTGAATTTAGTATTGATGCCTTGTGTGATGAGCTTACTGTGAACCATACATGATAACACGTAGAATTTGCCCCGTTGGTCCGGTCAACTAAGTAAGGCTATATCTTGATATGATCTTAGGCAACTTCGAAGAGTGTGAGCCAATTTGACATATACCTCTTTTGTGGCCTACCTTGTGAGTGTGTGAACCTCTTTTGAACACCCCTTGAACCTTACCTTTCTTTGGAAGAAACTTGATGACAACATGACCTCTCTTAATCCACTACCTATAATCCTCTTTATTTGTGGTTGATTGAATACCCAACTTAGGCTTTTGGCCTAAGTTGGGGGTGTGGTGAAAAGAAAAGAGAAAGTCAAGAAGTGCAAGGAAAGTGTCACGACCCAAGCCTAGGGCCTAGACGTGACCGGCGAATGGGAAACCCGAAGGAACCCCAAACAAGCCTCATAGCATATCATTACACATCCATGGTCGCAGAAGCAATTAAAATGACCATAAGCGATAAGCATAATCAAGGGGAAGTCGGGACTAAGGGAGCAAGAGAAAAAGAGAATGATACATAATTACCATAGATGAGTCAAGCTCAAGCATAATACACAACTTGTCTAACACCACCTCTAAACATGGTTACTTAGCGGGGGCCAAGACAAACTACCGGGCTCACCCTCATAGTCAACACATAACT